>JANIJG010002053.1:122980-135360 GCA_024611175.1 Megaceryle torquata | reverse complement strand
CTCTGGGCAGCCTGTTCCAGGCTCTGTCACTCTCACAGGGAAGAAGTTTCTCCTCAGGTTGAGGTGGAACTTCCTGTGTTCCAGCTTGTGACCATTGCCTCTCATCCTATCCCAGGGCACCACTGAAAAGAGCCTGGTCCCTTCTACTTGACATCCGCATGGCATGACCTGTTATGCTTCAAGGTCTGAGAAGGGAAGGAAAGAAAAAGTACAGCTGCCTCTTGGCAGAAGGTTACCAGTTTGGGAGCAGTACTGCATAAAGTGTCTGGCTACCAGCATCATACCCAAGGCAGATGACGCTGCTGGTTTAACTAGAGAATTCTATGCAAGTTTCTCAAACAAAATTTTACTCTGAAAAAAACCTAACATGAGGCTATCTGGCATTCATGACATACTGTCCACAACCCAAATATACTACTTAAGAATAATTATAGCTGTGTAGAAACTTCCTGGGGCCATGTAAAATTCATCTGTGGGTCAAACTGAGAAGCCTTTGGCTTTGTAAAAAGCCGCTTAGACTTTCTCTCCAAATATACAAATGACCATTTCTAAGGCAACAAAGGCAACATCCTACTTCAAAAAGAAAAAAAAACCTGTCATATAAAAATTTTCTTTTCTGGTGTGATGTCAATGACGCGTAGAATGGGTTCCACAGACATCTACTGCAGAACTGGACAATTCTTTTTCTCTCCCATCGATGGAGATTAGCGAGTGCAGCCAGTCTAGGGCACACTCCATTTCAGCCTGAAATCAGATGTAAAACAGAGCAGCTGAACTCACCCCTAAAGGTGTCCATTCCTCTCCAGGAATAAGAAACTGGGCTGCCTCCAGTATTTAGCTCAGATGTAGAACCTGAAGCCTGTTGATATTAACCTCATTCATATATTCTGTCTGTTTTGAACCAGCTGTTGCCCAGCAATTGCCAAAAAAGTCCCAATTTTACTTCGTCTGTGAACAGCACTGAAAGGAGAGCTGAATCAAGCCAGATCCCTCGGGATAAGACTTAATGGTTGATCAAAGTTTGCTTTGAGAAGCCTTGTCCCTGACCCACACTCACCATTTCCAAATTCTATCACAATAGGTTGGTATTGCTGTCTTCGTACAGCCCTTTACTGCACACGCGCGAGCAGGAGTACAAATATGTTACCTTAACCTAAGCATCACTTTTTGCCTTTGTTTGTAAACCCACGATGTCCCCACCTCCCTTCCCACATATACAATCACTTCCAGTTTCTGGGAATCCAAAAGTGTTGACAGAATTACTTACCTAAATCCAAAACAGAGGCGAGAAACAGAGACCTGGAGCACAGCCCAAGTTCAGATGCACCACCAACCCCCATCAGCGGAGCTCTGGTATCAGCCCAAGTGGTGAAAGTCCCAGCCCCCCCCCCCCCCCCCCAGCGAGTGCTCTGTCACAAAGGGGGACCTTGTCTTCCCCTTCAGGTGTCATAAGGGGTAGATGAGGGGGTCCTGGCTGCGGGCCAGCTGGGGCCACTGAGCTGCGCTGGGCCGTACTGGCAGGAGAGCAGGCGGTGGGCTCGTGCCTCATCCCGGCTCAGACTGGGTTCGTGGGCTCAGCTGGATTTGTCACCTCCACGGCATCCAGTGCCACTGAGGGCCAACATCTCTGGAGGAAAGTTCTTCTAAATAGATGTGATTGATTCTCACTCTAAATGCTTAATCTGCCCCTAACATGAACCCGCAACATTTCTGAAGCTGGAGCTCATCTACTTACACAATTCATTTAAGATTTACAACAAGAGGTGGGTGGAAGAAAGAACAAATTTTATCTTTTTGCAAGTATGAAATAAGGCAATAAATTAATGAAAAGTTACTTCTCATCCACTCCTTTATTTCTATGTCATCTTTCAGCCCTTTTCAGTGCATGTAAGAGCAAATAAAAAACCAAGTAAACCCCAAGCCTATTCAGCTAGCAGCCATCTGTCCCCGCTTCATTCCCCTCAAAAGAACGTGTCAAAAGACACAGAATTTAAAACAACCTCTTCACAATAATCACCAAAAGAGATGGTCTATCTCTAAACACATCCCTGTCTGAAAAAAACAGTATGTGAGTTCATGTGCTGCAAATGCAATAAAGAAGGGAATAAGAAGATTCTTTGTGAATTAAGAACAAAAGCGAGTTACAATGCTCTCACTGAAGGACAAGTTTAGCCTAATTAAGGATATACTTTAAGTATACCACCTAACAGCCTTGGGCTTGTGGTCAAAAATATCTCCATGCTTGCTCAGCAGGGTGGGACATGCACTAATTGTTGCACTGAACACAGGATAACCCTGCAGACAGCAGAGCAGAGAGCCCCCAGCTTCACAACACTCTTCACTGGCCCTACAACACCCTTCCCATTAGATCATCTCGCTTAGGACCAAGTGAATAATTAAGTACATTTGGCAAACTCCACAGTGTCTCCTGTTGGCAAAGTGTCTGAGACTAATTTATGCCAATAGTCAACCCCCCAGAGAGCAGTGCTGTTGCCTCAAAGCAAAGCAAAACATAACCAGGATACCAGTTACTCTCACAGACTGGTGCTTTTGGATATGAAGGATGATGCCTTGAAGCATACTGGTTTATCAGACTTCAAAGTACGTACCTATAAATACTGCATGAGATATATATATTTTTTAAACTGTTGGATAAAAAAGAAGTGTAGCACACATAACGTAAAAATATTACAGGGTGGTTGTCTGTACCGTGAAAAAACATCCCCTACTCATTTCACATTGATGTCCCTTTCCCTTCACCATGCTCCTTGTTTGCTCACAATGAAATAACACGTAATAGAGTAATCAAGAAATTCTCTATAAAAAGAGTTATTACACTTCCTGATACAGGTGTGATGACAAACTGTCAATAAACTTTATCACAATACAAGGGACTTGAGCAGCTAAAGTGTAATGTTTGACTGGCTAAAATGGCATAAGGTTTTTGTATGCTTACACGTACAGTTCTCAGAAGGAGAAAGTTATATTTGAAGATGGGGAAAATAAAACCCATCAACAACATCCCCACCACACACATACTGAAGCATTCTCAGAATCCAGCTGTAATTTTCATAATAGCTTCTTGTTCAAGTGATCATTAAATCTATTTAACATGTCAAATTTAGACTAATATCCAAACCTGACTTCTTAAACTATTCAAATTCAATACTTCACATCTTAATAACCCTTCCTTATTATCTCTCTTGTACTATATTCTATAGCTATGGTACAAAGTGTCACCAGGTATCAGATATAATACCATATTTTTATTACTCCCCATTGTCAATACTCAAAGATAGAAACCCTCACCACATGGAATGACATCTTGAAATACCCTGTGATTACTTGGGCTTCTTCTAGAGAAGTTCTAAAATTCTTTACTTTATTGGTTTCAGGGATTTTTTTACTCTTCCTAGAAGCTACAGTATTTTGCTTGATGGTTTACTGAGAAGATTGAAGATATTAAAGGTTAATTTAGAAACTTAAGCAGTTTAAAATCCATTTGTTTTTACAAATGTGTCATGGCCTCATCAAAAACACATGGTTTTTAAACTGCTCAACAATCCCAAATTAACAGCAGAGCACTACACTTGGAGAAAACACCAACTGGAGATCACTCAAGTCAGAACTGTGCTGTAGAAAGAACAAATTTAGCCTCACAGAAGAAAGCGGCACCTGGTACTGATTTTTTTTTTATTCAATAACTCTGGCTTTTAAACAATCATATCCTTGATACAGGGATAAATGTGATAAGAATTCCTGAACGGCGAGAGCACCAGAAGGTGAGGGAACAGACTTTGCTAAATCTTCTCCTCAAACTCCAATGCATGAAAAACCTTCCTTATTCAGCTGCCAGCAGCTTGGTGCAAGCCTCAGTTTTGAGGTTCTTTTCATATTATCTGACACAGTAAAGGAAACGTCTGAGAACCTGGCAAGGAAGTAAAAGTGGGAACGGTGGTTAGGAAATCTTTTGGAATTCATTCATGGGACGACGGGCACCTGACCACTGGCTGGTCACCAGTGAAGGTTCCTGACCGAGGAGACTTGCTGTAGAAAGCTGACCTGACGCCAAGCTCAGCAGAGCTAGGAGAAAACCTCCCCATTAACTTTAGCAGGCATTGCCTGTAAAGCCCCAGTCTGTCATTACAGATGTGGATGACTTCCTCTGCATTTTCTAAGCAGCTATTAACTCCATCTGATAAGCTCCACACATCTGGTTTTTGATGAACACATTTTTCTCTTCCTCCCTCTTCCTCCCATCTCTTGCTTCCTTAGTTCCTCAGCATTTGAAAACGACTTTATTTCCATATATAAATCTGACTCACACCTGAATGAGGAGTCAAAGAGAGAAACTTCTCCCTTCCTGGTTGTATAATGGCCATACGTGGGAAAGAGAGCTTAAACAATCAGCATTTTGGAAACCAGAAGAAATATGAACTCACCTCTGCAGTTCTTTACCAACATATTAACATGCAACACTCCAACCCTTTAAACAAAGGCCCTTACAAATATTAGCAAGTTAATTCTCAGAATATGCATTTGGGACGCTAGATAAATACTTATATCAAATCAGTGAAGTGCCATATTTAAAACAGCAATTTTACAGTACTTGAAATTCACACAGTTATTTATGCGCGCACACCTTTGACTGGTGTGCTTAGTATGGGATTTGTTTTGAACATGCAAATTGTGAGATGCTAAGAAAAGACAGACACTTCTCTTAGCACATGTGGAGGATGAAAATAAAATAATACATCTGAAGACTTGGATTCTGTCAGTTTTTCTCTTTTCTTAACTAAACAAAGCAGTCCTTCCAATGCTGGTGATAGTCTCCAAAGCATCTTATTCGTGTTGCTCTCTTTCAGCTTTCTCCAACTTGTTTAGGATTTCTCCAAGGCTTGCACAACTGGGTGCAACTGTTCCAGTAAGCCCGTAACAGCATTTGCCTTTGATCATTTAATGCAAGAGTACAATACCCAGATGCACTGTAATAATGCACTATAATGCCCAGATCCTTCTCACAGTACTGTGTACTTAGCTGTTCACTGGTATTGTCTTGAAAATTACTTTTGTTTTTTCTTTCTAGATTCAGTCTGTGCACATTTCACTGATTTCAAAACAGTTTATGAACATATGAAGCGAATACTAAACTAAAACCTTGACATCCAAAGCGCTTGAAACTCCGTCTTTGGATGTTTTTTATGCAATACTCTATATTCTGTTTCAGACTTATTAAAATATTTGAACAGTCCTTAACCTAAGAGAGCCCTCAGGGACTATACTCGATATGTCCTACTAATTTGCCAGCGAGCTACCAAAAAGTACTCAGAAAGCAGAGAGAGGTCCACAAATTCAAAGGCAAGTAAGGTCCCGAACTTTAATAGATCAGTGAATTCCCAGTGAAAGCCATGCTCTTATCTCTTGAGGAATAAACCTGTGCTTATGGCAGGGTAAGAACAGACACGGACATTGGAAACCTCGCAGTGACAAACGCGCTGCTGGGTAAACGATGATGTGAAGCTGCAGCAAGTTCTTTGCTCCTCTGCACTTCCAGTGTATCTTCACAGCCAGCTGTGCACTTGCTTCATAATATTCTCATCAAGACTTCACCACCCCTGACACCCCATCCCATAGTCTGCTTCTGTGACCAGAAGACAAAACCGATACCGAGAGTCGTACTAAAATTTATGATACAGGTGCAGATACGTGACTGGAGCGCACCATTTCCAGTCAGCTCTTCGTAATTTCTCAGACTGCTCTGGCCAGCCTGTTGGGAAGGAAGATGCTCACCCTCTAGCCTTTAGGAGAAATTTACAGTTACCCTGTTATGTCATTTTGAAGGGACTGAGGCACCTACCACAGACATCCTGAAACCAAAAGGAGAAGTCTTGTAAAAGGCAGGGTCAGCTGATCTGTGTCACACTGGCACAAACCAGTACAATACTGAACTGTGCTGGGAAGCTGTATGTGCACAACTGTCTGCCAAATATCCCACTAGCAACTGAATTTGCTTTTAGAAACACTTTAATTTTATGTCTTATGTTTGGAGTCACAGAATCACACTTGAATTTGATTCCTTCTATTTGGAGTCACAGAATTACACGGTAACTTCAGAGGTTGGATGAGATCTCTGGGGGTCATTTGGTCCAACCTCTCCACGTAAAGCCCAACTAGATAGATCAGGTTCCCCAGGGCCACGTTCAGACAAGTTCTGCCCATCTCCAAGGATGGAGATGCCATAACTTCTCAAAGAGTAGTCTGCTTCACTCTCGAGGTAAAAACTGTTTTCCTAATATGTACCTGGCTGTTTCCTTGCGTTTGTTGTCTCCAGCAATAATGTGCCCATGTGAGAAGAGTCTGGCTTTGTCTTCTTGATATCCTGCCATTAAAGAGCTGAAGAGCCAAAGATCTTCCAGCCTCCTTACTCTCGAGTCAGAAAAAAAACAACCCCACAACTCACAAACAAACCATCCAAAAAAACCCTCCAGTCCTCTAAACCTCTCTGAATACATTTTCCAAATAATGTTATATATTAAAAATGCTTCTGAACTGTAACTGCCGAAACATTCCGAGAGATTTGTAACGTATAAGGAGACCGACAACTAGGACCACCCAAGGTTATTTACAGAGCTAAATAACTTAAAAAGGAAAACTAGACGCAGTGATGACCCTTTTCAGAGTATCTCACGTTGGCGGAAAGGGATTTTTATTTCCAATATCGAAATGCAGTACTGTGAAACAAACAACTTGGTTCCCAGGCAATGCACCCGCTGCTGAACTGTCACCGCCTGACATCCTGCCTTATCTGCCAAATTGCTCATTACATTTGGCAATTTTCACCTGCGCCTCCAGTTTATATTTCAGCAGGGAATAAACATCAGTCTGCTTTAACAATCTTCTGCAGTGAGCTTCCAACCTCTTCTCAGAAAGCACGCAGGCACACGCCTCGTGTACTGTATGCTTGGAAAATAAATGCAGCTCGACCGATGAAACCCAACCAGGGGAAGTTTTAACGGGTAAGAGAAAAGGAGTAAAAGAGAAAGAGCTAGATAAGAGCCGTAAATTGGTTCTTATCTAAACTGTATCGATGAAATTGCGTTTTCACATCGCAAAGCAACGTAGGGGGTATGGGGCCAGCCCCGTTTTTGTTTCCACGTTTAGATGGGAAGAGTCAATTTGATGCAGTCTCCCCACGTGCGAAGCACAGGCTGTGTTTGTGCATGGGAAAAGAAGGAATCCAGATGAATATTACTTTTCCAGCTGGACCTGATCTAGCTAACCTTTCCCTTGCTGGGAGAGGAGGGCTGGCGTGATCTATAAACAAACAAAAGGGGTAGCATGGCAACCAGAACAAAGAGATGAAAATCTCAGCAGGCCCTTGAGCCCCAGCCTAACGCTCTTCGATGCTGCCTCGGAACGGAAAAGCACTCCCTGCCCCTCGGGTGCAGGTGAGCAGCAGCAGAATGGCACAAAAGCTCTGCTTCTGCGAGCAAACCGCTGCGAAACAGAACCCGGCTTGTGAGCAAAAAGCACCAAGAGATGTAAAACACAACGTCTAAAACGCTATAAACCAATTTCAGACGGAATACTGTTTTTCATTTGTTAGAAGTAAAATATTCACTGCCAACCCTGCAATTAGCTAGAAAATTACAATAATTACAGCAATTTTGTATCCCATCTCCAATCCAATTAATAGATATATGACCTTGTCAACATGTAATAATCAGGATCTGCATCTACCACAAAACTGGATGGGTTTTATTTGCTGAATAGAACTTCCACAGTATGAAGATAATTATTTGCAATACTGAGAATACCATTTGTATGCTATGCTTCACTTCACGAGTTATAAAGGAAATACAATAGGGATATTATTTCCATTTTCTATGTATATTTAAATGAAATTCTTGAAATAGGTATGGTTAATATGGGATAGTATTACTGGATGGAGATCCTAAGCCTGTGATTTGGAACATTTAAGAACAAAATAAATCTGTCAACACACACAATAAAAAGGAATTAGCTAGGTAAGAGAACATCTCTGATTTGTGATAACATATTCATGACAAACTCTTCCGTCCCTTTTATTTTTGCACGCTTTTATTAAAAGCGTTGAAAGAGTTCTAATTTGTATCAACGGTTCTAAAAGTCTTCTGAATTTCTACAGACCTTTGCATTGTAGGGTCTCAAAACACTTTTGGGGCATTTTAGCCATCAGTGAACCAGCTAAGTATTCCCTGTATTTTCCAGAGCAACAGCAAGCTGAGCCATTCAATAGATCATTGCGTTCTGTCTGCACTATATGATTTTGATGCACTAACGTCACTGCACTGTGTAATAGACCAGATCGTGACACTAAGGAGAAAATGTGTATGTCTTTGCCTGTGCTAACCCCCCCTCTAAGCTGAGAAACCAGGAAGACAGCTGTTAGGTTTACGCGTGGAAATGAGCTATGCATTTAGAAGAGGCATACCCTAGTGACAGCAAAATGGAAGGGGCCTGAAATTCCAGGATACTCCTCTATTCTGCCATTAATCCTCTCCCTAATTTAATTCTGTCTTCTAATGAAGCATAGTTATAGCTTGAAATGACACATGTTCAAGTCTATGTAAGCTAATCGTTAAATGCTTCCTTATTTTTACAGAAAACACTGTAGTGCAAAGCCCCTCAGACTTGATAGGGTGGGAACTTTTCCATTTGCCGACTACCTGATTATGTAAATAAAGATTTCAACAGCTAAAAGAACACCTACAGAAAAGTAATCTCTCAGGAATGATGAATAGTTGTTTAAAACACTGTATCTGTAGAATACAAAAAGACTGATACCAACTTCTGCTAGGAATTTTCTGGAGTCACTACTTCAGAAGTTCAGTGAGCAAAATGACAGATGCTACACGTAAAAGGGCACAATGATTTATCCATCATTGTCTTGTTTGCACAGTACTTTTATCAACAATGAAAATTACACAGTAGATCTCACTGGGTGATTTTTCTTTTTAATAAGCTGAAATATTCAAAGATCCTGCCTAAAGTAAAAGAAAAAAAAAAAAGTGATATATAATTCCTGCTTCATGGCTTTGCAACTAATGTTCCTGACACTGAAATACCTGAAATAAAGGGTTGTTCCTGGCTATGGTTGCTGTTTCTCAAGAAGTGTAATTCTGCAATGCAGAATACAGTATTTACTGTATTTCAGTAAATGCACGTATCAGCAGGTGCTTTTTATGGAAAGGGGACAAGCAAAACCTAGCAACATTGACAGGTTCAGTAGAAAAGTGCTCCTATCTTTAGGTTCTTTTTACCCTTTTCTTCATTAAATGGAATAAAACTGGCAAACTTGGAAATTATACTGTGCAGCAACTGCATTTGGAACTTTTGCTGTGATTTTCAGTGTGAGGACAAGTTGAAACTGGCAGCACAGAAGGAGCTTATTGCTTCTAAAAGCAGTTTATAAATAATTTATTAAAACAGAAAGGTTTGTTTACTTGCATGCAACAAGCATTTACGCAGTTTCTCAATTCTGATCAGCATTCGACAAGGACAGATAATGAATCATTCTCCCAGCAGCATGAATGGCTAACAGCACTTGGCATCTTCATAAATTAAGAGGAAACACATCAAGATACTGAGAACATTTACTTACTTGCACGAAGGACTGAAGGGGTGACCTCAATTTCACTTGTTGCTTGGTAAGGCTGAAAGGCTGATGCTGCGTTGGAGCCAAGCTCACTGCCAAAAATCTCTGGGCTTTGCGTCCCTGTTGAGCTGGCGCTGGTGCCATCACCTCCGTGGTGTGGATCTTGCTCATCAAACACAGCTACGAGCTGCAAATGACAATTTAATCTACTGTTAAAAAAATAAAACTTTCTGCTACATCAAAGTGCCATCGTAGATCAGGGTTTCATCATCTCTTCCCACCAAA
The DNA here is from genome assembly GCA_024611175.1 of Megaceryle torquata. NCBI lineage: Eukaryota > Metazoa > Chordata > Aves > Coraciiformes > Cerylidae > Megaceryle > Megaceryle torquata. The sequence goes on along the minus strand of JANIJG010002053.1, from coordinate 125,438 downwards.
GAGCATGAAACGTCTATCAGCAAAGGCTCAGATCAATGCCTAGATCAGAACATCAGCAGCCCAAGGAAAGGCAGCCTTTAATTGGATAGTACAAAGGGTCAACAGCTCTTGATGGGACATGAAACTCATCTAGCCCCAGAATTAATAGCTCCAAGTCAGGAAAGGAAGGGTCACACCTTCCTCATCTTACCCAGAAATGCAGAAAACCGAGTGCCACTCAATGCCTGTGCCCTGGAACGTATCACTGGTGTTCCGATACCTCTACATGCATCGGTACTACAAAGTCAAATCACGAGCCAAACCACATTTTTATGGAGTAAAAATGATACAGTAAGAAATTACATTAATACACATCGAAAGCTACAGACAAACACAAAGCCACTTGGAAGTGTTCTACACATTACAAGTTATCATCTATTAATCTGCCACCTAGTCAGCTACTGTCTATTACTGTGATTTAAATTGTGGGTTTCCCTTGCAAAATTTCTTTCGACAAATACACCAAGACGCTTCTGTCTTTGCAATCAACTTCTCCAAGACAAGCCAAAGAACTCCAGCCCAATTTGAACCTTAGCCAAGTCACTAATTTCATTTACTAAACCTGTGTTCACCATTGCAAGGCAAATAGAAAAATTGTCATGGTGGTTTTTGGTGTCTGAGATATTTTTTTTTCCAACTGTAAATGAATGCTTTTATTTGAAACAAATAATCGATCCAAATTTATCTTTGGTGACCTACTGAAAAAGAAAAGGCCAGCTCTTAAACACATTGAATTTTAGAACTTAATTTTGAAGATGAGTAAAAAACTTTTCTGGATAACATTCTGCAACCTATAAATTAATGTATAATGTAATATTTGAAAGACATTTTCAGGAAAGCATTACATTCTTCTGTCTAAATTGGTAGGGTAAATCAACTTAAACCTATGCTGATCTCTGCAAATTGTTTATTTTGTTAGAACAACAGCTTTGTATAAAGGAATAGGAGAAGTTATCTTTTCTTTTTTTTTTTTTTTAATGAATTTGATAGCATTTCACCCTACAAATTTTAATATTACTCAAATCTAATTTATACAAACATTACTAAAAAAAAATTTCAACCCCAACTGTAAGCCCAAGTGAAAACCATTTGGGAATTCAGCTTGCAGAAGTCCTTTTAAGGCATTAACTTTTTCTAACAAGTAGTTTTGAAATTGCAGAGAGTAGCAAACTTCTGCCAGTAATTCCGTACCTAATGCAAATATAGGCCCCGGCATGCACAAACCAGAGAGAATGAATTGGTAATGGGGAAAATTCCACGCTCTCTCCAGTGTTATTTGAAAGGTAGGGAGCAGAAGGAAAACCAGGCTGCAGCTGCAGGCAGCTAGAGCATGTTTTTAACATTACAATTCATTATTTTATGCTTGAGAAATCTACACACAAAAGAAATGTGACAACAAATAAAATGTCACTAGCTCAAGACTACTGGAAATTTAATTTTCTAACACGTTGTGAAATACCAATGCTTACAAAAATTGAAGCATCTTTCTCCAAAGAAGCACACTCCACTCTTAAGACTTTTCCCTTCTGTTCTATAAAAAGCTAATTGCCCATCCCCTGCAATTGAAAATAAATTAACCCACGAGTAAAGGTGTGGGAAGTATTGGAACAAAACACAAACGATGCACTGAATAATTCTAGCCATGAAACATCAAATCTTTTTTTCTCCTTTGCATGGCACGTATCAAGACAATATCCTCAACTTGCATTCTGTTCCTTTGAGGCCGATTAAAAAATATTGCCCAGTGCATGCTGCTGCAAGTAGTTTACATATATTACATGTATGTTAAAAGGTGCGTGCATACAAATCTCTACGTGTATATGCTCTACGCTAAGTTGCCTCTAGCTTTTTGCTTATTCCAGTCTACAACCTATGGCTTCAGAATATCTAAAACCAAATGTTTCCCATTTCAAGGTTAGCTTTTGATCTTGTATATTTTCACAGGTATTTGCCATTTTGACAGCATCAAAACTTCAAAAGGTTTCAGTTCCATTCAAAAGCGTACTGAGTTGTAACATTTTTTGCATATGACACATGAAGAAACACAAGCCACGTCAGTCTTCTCCAAATCTAATTTGCATTAGGAATGCAGGTTGGGAAGTTCATTGAAAAATATGTTGGAAAGGTACACACAATCTTCATAATAAGCTAGAAAATCTTTGGGACTGGAAGACTTTAACGTGAGGAACAGTGTTGGATTTGATTTCCAGAGCTTGGTGTGCCACTGACAGTGATGAGCTCACAAGGGCAGCAAGAGCAACTTGAACTGCGTTCTCATATCAAGCATTCAGTTCTGATGTCTCCAACACATTTCATTTTCATAGAATCATAGGATGGTAGGGGTTGGAAGAGACCTCTGGAGATCATCGAGTCCAACCCCCCTGCCAGAGCAGGGTCACCCAGGGCAGCCCACACAGGA
>JANIJG010002053.1:108107-122089 GCA_024611175.1 Megaceryle torquata | reverse complement strand
AGATCATCTCGTTCCAACCCCCCTGCCAGTGGCAGGGACACCTCCCATAGAGCAGGTTGCTCAGAGCCCCATCCAGCCTGGTCTTAAAAACTTCCAAGGATGGGGCCTCCACCACCTCTCTGAGCAACCTGTTCCAGTGTCTCACCACCCTCATGGGGAAGAACTTCCTCCTAATGTCTAACCTGACTTGACCTCTCTCTAGTTTTGATCCATTCCCTCCAGTTTTGATCCATTCCCTCCAGTTTTGATCCATTCCCTCCAGTCCAATCACTGCCTGACAGCCCAACAAGTCCCTCCCCAGCTTTCTTTTAGCCCCCTTAAGACACTGGAAGGCCACAGTAAGGTCTCCCCAGAGCCTTCTCTTCTCCAGACTGAACAATCCCAACTCTCTCCGTCTGTCCTCATAGGAGAGCTGCTCCAGCACTAACCCGATGCTCTTCTACTAACCAGCTCTTCTACTGTGCCAGCTACTAACCCGATGCTCTTCTCTTTGGACTGATACAACAAGCAGAAAAAAAAGAGGGAGCATCATAACTGATTTCTTTTTGCTAAATATACTGGCTTCATCGAGCAAATGGCTCACAAAGAAATGATTCTACTGCCCGATATCAAAAGGAAGTTTCAGTGAGCTGCTCTAGGGTTTGGGGCAGGGGGAAGGCAATGCAGCAATCACTGCATTCAACCCTCTGTAGCACATCGGACCGACTTCCCAGGACACTGTGTTGTATGGAATGAGTTACACACCACCTTTAGCTCTTTTCAGAGACAGGATGAGCTTTTCCGTTGCTCTGTCTGGGACTCGATATCTCATACTAACCAGGTTATATTTATTTAAATAAATAAAAAGCAAGAAAAGTGATTTATTTTAATATTGACACAGCAGCAGCAGTCTGCATTCCAACATTAATTATTACAATTTTCATCTATTCTAAGGTAATTAAAAATTAGTAAACACATATGCAGACTTAATTAATAGACTAGATTAAGTACTTGAATGTTAATTAACTGGATTTTAAAACTATTTGCACCAGCAATGCTTATTTACATTTTCATTAAGTACTAAGACCTTACAAAACAACTCATCACTACCAACTGGTGAAATCAGGTCATCTCTCTGCAGCGTAACACCACCAAACCAGAAATCCCAGAATGGTGGGGGTTGGGAGGCACCTCTGGAGATCATTGAGTCCAACCCCCCTGTCAACACAGGAACACCCAGGGCAGCCCACACAAGAACAGATCCAGATGGAGCTTGCAAGTCTCCAGAGCAGGAGACTCCACAGCCTCTCTGGGCAGCCTGTGGCAGGCTCTGTCACTCTCAAACTGAAAAAGTTTTTCCTTGTTTCCATGGAACCTCCTCTGTTCCAGCTTGGACCCACAGCCCCTTGTCCTGTCATTGGACATCACTGAGCAGAGCCTGGCTCCGTCATCCTGACACCCTTTCCATATTTACCAGCATTAATGAGGTCACCCCTCAGTCACTCAGAGACCCAGTTCCCTCAGCGTTTCCTCATCAGGGAGATGTTCCACTCCATTATCTTTCTGGCTCTACATTTCTGACTCCTCCATTTCACAGAAACTTACAAAGCTAGAAACCTTTGCTGTATTTCCCCCTACCCTGCCGCCCATGACAAGTGATGCTGACAAAAAGATCACTTGAATTTTGCATATTCCTAAGTATCTGTCCAAAATTTGTTAATTCTCTTGTAATATTTATTGATGAAGCAGATACTGGCTCACGTGTAGCAAGCAGTAATGATTTCACACTTATGTTAAGGTCAGGTAGGATTACAGCTCTATTCTCCTGCTGGAAAGACAGTGAGTGATCCTCTGGTTTTCACATCCTCTGCACTTCTTGTACACTCTTTTTAACACAGAGTAAAATTGAAAACACTCATCTTTTTTAATGATTAGGATCCAGTTTAAATATCTGGGTTTATTCTCACCAGAAGGACATTCACCAGAGAATTTCATACGAGGATGAATATTCCCAAGCTGCTGTGCTGTTCAGAGGCCAATTGGTCTGTAGTTGATCTGTTGAGCAACCAGAAGTGCCTCAACTCCCCTGTCTGAACCATGCACTTCCCCTCCCCAGGCCATACGACAACTTCCAGATGCAGTCTTCCCTTTCACAGCTGTTATGGTCTTCTGGCATTTACACTACACATCTTCTCCTGCGGGATGGCCATCTGTGTACAAAACTGCCTTCCACACAAGTGATTCCTTTTCTGCTTCCAGTAGAAGAGAGAGCATAGCCCTTCTGAGGCAGCTCCAAGTGATAGAGCAGCTCGACACCAACTTCTGGTGAGGTGGCCATGCTGACTTCAAGGATTCTCGTTCTCAGTTTATGCTTAAGAATTAAATATCACAGAATCCCTGAATGTTAGGAGTTGGAAGGGACCTGTAAAGATCATCGAGTCCAACTCCCCTGACAGAGCAGGACAAAACTAGGGCAGATCAGGCAGAAATGCATCCAGACAGGTCTTGAAAGTCTCCAGAGAAGGAGACTCCACAACCTCTCTGAGGAGTCTATTCCAGTGCTCTACAACTCTTACAGCCAAGAAATTCTTCCTCGTGTTGAGGTGGAACTTCCTGTACTCGAGCTTGAATCCATTGCCCCTCATCCTATCACAAGGCACAAGTGGAAAGAGGTTGTCCCCGCCTTCTTGGTGCCCAGCCCTCGTGTATTTATAGACATAAATTAGATCCCCTCTCAGTCTTCTCCTCTCTGGACTAAACAGCCCCAGGGCTCTCAGCCTTTCCTCGTAAGGTCAGTGATCCAGCCCCTTCATCATCCTCATAGCCCTAATATATAAATATCTTTTTCACAGGAAACTTTAGTCCTTGAAGAGAGAGATTTTGTTGGTCCAAACGAGACTCTAAAACCTAAATTAGCCTTGTCAATATCTCTCCACCTGAAATACCTGTTTTGACCACCTCCTTTAAAACCCGATGCCAGAGGGTTGAGCCCAGCCCTGTCCTGCAGTCCAAATATATACGGTCTCTGTCTGCACACTTTCTCACAGACTCCTCACCTGCTGATGTGAGAGATTTCAGTCACCCTCAGAGCTCTGCCACGCACTTTAGGACGTGAGCAGTGAGTATCTGGGAAGAGAAGATGGAGGAGGCTGGAAGGAAATTTAAATATGAGCATCACTGGCATCCTTTCCTCAGCAAAAACCCCTTCCAGTCTGTGCAGTGAACCCACAAGGCAACCACAGAACTAACTACACACTTCCCCTGCATTTAGCCCAACCCGAGGAGACTTCAAGAGAATAGAAGACTCCCATAGTAACTCTTTAGGGTCGGTAAAACCCCTGTGTACCCCAAGCAGCCTTCCTTGCAGTCCATGTTATTATGCAGAGCTAAAGAGGAGTTGTTTAATAAGGCCCAGCAGTAAATCAAATTTCAGCTACTGGCACCTCAGACTCCAAAATACGCTGAAACACAAGAGGCTTGTGAATAAACAGGTGAGTGTAGTAGGAAAAAAACCATCAATTTGGGAAAATAATTAGCAAAGAAGTAGCCAATTATTATTTGGATATGAAAGAACCTACATATGAAATCAATTTGGAGGCTTTCTGATAACTGAACTGACTTTAATAGCCCCATGGCAGACCCAAAATCTTATTATTCCTTGAGCTTCACTTCTCTACATGGCTCATTAAAAACCCATTTAAATATAACTACTGTTTCAATGAACTGGTAAGAAGAAAAACGGGAAAAAAAATGAACATTTTCACAAACAATGCACTACTACCCCAAGACATTAAAAGAAAAAAGATAAGAGGCATTCTGTGCTACACGTGTAACCTGCGTGTCCCCTCAACAGACTTCGAGATCAGCCAACAATTTAAAATTAAAAGGGCAATCAATTTCAGTTTCAGACAAACTGTAACACAAACAGCTAACGTTTATAATGTCAAGAAAATCTTTACTTGTCCTAATGGTCAAATTCAGTCATAAAGCCAGAACAAGCTTTTCATTAACAACTTTTCAAAGAAGTGTAGCTAGAGGGGAGCCAAACAACCGAGATTCTCAGAATAAATTTACTGCATTATTACTTTTGGAAAAATAAGGATGTTCTAAGGGTCACATTCTACTATCAAATTAACACTGTGTATTAGATCTGCTGGGGATTCTACAGAAGCGTGAGCTCCTATAGAATCATAGAATAACCTGAGCTGAAGGGATCTCTGGAGATCAGGTAGTCCAAGCCCCTGTTCAAATTGGGGTCAGGGAGAGAAAGTCGCTCTGGCCACATCTAGTTGCATTTTTAATAACCCCAGGGATGGAAACTTCACAACCTCTCTAGGCAATCTCTCCAAGTGTTTGACCACTCTTGGTTTGAACAATTGTTTCCATGTAATAAGATGAAACTTCCCTTGTTGCAACTTGTGTCCGTTCTCGAAGTCTAGCTCCATCTTCACCATATCTGATAGAGAGCACTTGTAGCAGGAATGCTGTGCCTTAGGCAACCTCCTAGCCATACAGCCCCCCAGCAAGCCTCCCTTTCCCTGGGACTGATGTTCTCCAGCACCCTAACTTACCCTGGTGGCCTCTGCTGGGCCAACATCATCTTGCTTGTATTGAGGAGGCCAAAATACTCCAGAAGCAGAGAAATGGTCACTTCTCTCAACCTGCTGGCTAAAGGTATACTCATACAGCCCAGGATGCAGCTGGTCATCTTTATCACAAGGGCACGCTGGTGACTCATGTCATGGAGTTGTCCACCAGCCCTGCTCCTACCCAGGCAGGGTAGGAGCCCATAGTGCTGCATGGAGGTACTCCAACCCCCCCATGCAGGACTCTGCATTTGCCTCTGCTGAACTTACTCTGCCCCCTCAGAACCCCATCATATAAAATAATCCCCACTGGAAAATACATCACAGATCTCACTGAAAGTCATTTGCAAATCTGCTGACTTCACTCTCGAAGCTCAACATCATATACCAAGTTAAATCATATTTGCAAGATCAGAACTCAGATATTGATTCAAAGGAAGTATTAATTTTATAGATAGCTTAAAAATCTGCTGCTTTCATGATTCTTTAGGAAATTATTCTGAAGTAAACATACAAGCTTTTTATTAAAGCATTGCTTTTGATTATTCATTTCCTACGGCACTTTGATCTGAGAAATTTTAGAACCAATATTAATTTGCAACCTAATCTCCCAGGAGGAATCAAATGCAGTTTTAGATACTATCCTGTAAGTTCCCAGACTATTAAATATATTTAAAATATGTTTAAAACTTTAAAATATTTAAAACATATTAGTTTAATATTACATCTATTCAAAAGACTTTTTCTCCCTTCTCCCCTCTATGTCTGAGCAACAGGCTAAACGCAAAGCACCGCTGTGGCACCCGGAAAGTAATTCCTGTGTATTCTGTATGAACTGCTCTCTACTTGACCTCCACGGGTTAAGTCAGGCTGAGGTTTAGAGAAAGAAGACAATAACTGAACAGTGTTAAAAGTATTAGGAGGGCTATTAGAGGTAGCTGCTTCTGTCAGGTTGGCTGGATTTGCTTTTTCATGACCTCGGACCTTGAAGATACCAGACATACTACTTCTGCGTAACATACTGAAGGAGATGAGCCGCCCCACGGGTGGCCTGTGTATAGAGCACTCACAAACTGATTATCCTGCAAAGTCCTCCTGACCTGCTCACCCAGCTGAACCTACATGGACACAGTAAGCCACACGCCAGAGCTTGAATCACGGAGTTCATCACCAGCTAACTTTCAGAGCCAGAGAAAACATCTGTGTTTGTCGTTTCCTACAGACACACAACCCAGCATCCCTGGTCTGCATGGCCAGAAGACATTGCTGGCAGAAAGAAAAGTGGAAGCAGTCTACATTTCATGAAGCTGGCAGAGACAGGGAGCAGGACATCAATCCAATAGCTTGGTTTCTATCACCAGGACACACTCACCTGTGCCAGGAGCAGGCAGAAGTTCCATTTCATTCCATTAACTCATGCTCCTGAATGCTGAATTTCTGCTGCTAACTCCTCCCATGCTAAGGAAGGCTCCACAAGCAGTGTGAATTAGCTCCTGACCCCAGCCTTCTCAACAGGGATAATGACCAAGTGTATTCATCAACACTTGCGATCAACAGTTGCTAAGCTGAGCCCCAGCGAAAGAGTGGGCAGTGCCACCACAGCTCTCTGATCTCTAGGAGGATGGGCACAGCCGTGCAAAATCCACAAGGGAGAAACACCACAGAAGAGGTCTGATTAAGATTATGGGGTAAGAGATTCCAGAGCTTGCAGATAAGCACAAAACTGCTGCTAAAATGAGAGTGCAAGAATAGAGATGAACATCCTCACTTCTTTCAAACAATACTTTTTTTTTCTTTAATGATTCTCAGCAAAAATGAAGCTAATGCACTTAGAAGTTTGCTTTCCTCAGTTGTTACAGTCCCTCCACACAGCAGGTACCAAAATGCCTAATTCCTTTCTCATTCGGGCTATGAGAACATCTAGGGAAAATATCTCTGTCTTAAATCAGAGTTTTTCACTCATAGGGGTTTTTTTAATCATGGAATTCTTGTAATGGGTTGGTTCTTCACCGACTCTTCCTTGGAAAGCATATTGTATAATGTCATTATAATGAGTATAATGCCACCTTGTTATTTCCTTAAATCCTCAACTTAGAAAAGATTTCTTCCAAAATCCCTCTGTAAAAGACAGCCCTCTTGTTCGAGGCAAAAATGACCTCTGCAAAATTACCACAACATATGATCTATCATGATATCTCCTTTGCTTTGTTTTGAAAGAAAGAAGAAAAGAAAGAAGAAAACAATAGACCTTTCAAGACAGTGGTGAGTAAAGACAGCATGGTATAAGAAGAGTGCTGTGCTTGGAAAGCAGCAGGGACACATCTGAGCACGTGAATTAGCCAATTTCACCTCCTCCGTTTTTGATCCCTCAGCACAAATGAATGTATACGTGAACATACATGGCCTGCACGCTGAAGACAAAGTTGTTAATATTCGTTTGGAAACAATTTTACATTTTTAGAGTGCGTTATAAAAATCTGCCTCCTTTTCCAAGGGGACAAAGCTTAAAAAGATACCCTGATTGTTCTCCGTGCAGCTGAGTTTGTGGGTATGGAATGACTCTGCAGGTCAGCAGATTTCCAAGTCAACAGCACGGACCATACTGGAGCTCAGTGTTTTAGATCTGCCCCAGAGGTCAGCAGTTAAGCAGTGATGCTATGCAGTAAGTAATCCAGACGCTGGGTTATTAGAGGGCCTGGTGTCACACAGCAAGATACATTGCTGAAATAGAGATGTATTAAATCTTAACAGTTGTCTCATCTGTCACTGGGAGCTCCAGCTCTTGAGTTCCAAGAAAAAATGGTTTCAGAAACCTCCAGAAAGTCCAGGCTTCCCGTCCCTGTGTCGCAGCCTCAAAAGAGCAGCATTTGAAATCTAAGATTTTAATTTCAGCCGAGATACAAAAAGGTACCTAGTTAGTTAAAGCACAGGCCAATCTTTGCAAGCTTATTAAACTTCAAGAAAATAGATTTTGTAAAATACAGCTCTTCATTTTATGTAGTCTGTGCTGTTCAGCGTAATTTGCATGCAAAAGCCAGGAGAATGTGATTAAAAATACCCATCTAGAGACACAGATGAAAAACTTCAAACATTTTCTGATTCCCTTCTGTTCCACTCATTATTTCAATACCTCACTACAACAAAGGAATAGATAACACTTGTCCTTGACATTAGCCTAAATTATCTTCGGTGTGCAATACAATACCTATTAAATTAGGCTTATTTTAAATCAACTTCAAGGTCTGTTTCAAAAGGTAAAACTCTGTGTACCTTTTGCCTTTCGTATAACACTTTCTCCCCCCCCCCCCCCAAGAAACTTTTCAGAGGTCTTAAAAACAACAAGCTAGAGGTGGGTTTTAAAGTAACTTCATTATCTAGTACTAAAAAGCGACAGAGAGAGACATTTACCTCTGGCATTTTAAGACAATAACAATAGTGTTCATTTTGTGCATAATGACAAAAATAATCAGCACATTAGGCAATAATTCATGCCTCCCCTTCTTTAAATAAGGCTGTAGAAAAAAAAAATCTTAAATGCAAACGACTGATTGTTCCCTCTTGACTAACATTTTATACTAAAGTGAAACAACAGTGAAAACAATGCACCTTAACTTACAGTCCATTAGGAGTATCCTTACAAAACAAAGAATAAAAGGTCCAGCAGTGCCAGGCGGATGGCAAGCGACACATAACCAGGAGATCCATGGAGGTTGTCCCTTCCTGTGGTCACCCCCAGGCACAAAGGAGTTGATTCACTAGAATTAGGAACCTATGGCAGATAAGGAGCTCTGCTCTTAAGCAAAAGACATCCCTTAGATAACATCTGATAGTTCAAGAAGGGAGAGGATCTCCAAACTGCCTACTACAGTTCTTCTTAAACATATCTAGGTTTTCTACAACCAAGAGGATTCTGTATGAAGCAAAAATAGCCTGGTGCATCCACATCCTGATGGATATCCATCTAGCATACACCGTAATCTGCTAGGAGGAGGAAACGGGGCCCGTGGTTATTTCCCACCAAGTTAAATGATGTAGTAACTGAGCCCCAGGGATTTCCACTAAAACATAGGCTCCCAGTGTCAAAACCATTTTCAAAATGACCTGGAGGCACATTTCCAAAAATAATTTGGTAGGTAAAGTTGAAGAAAGGTATCTTATTTATTATCTCCCCAGAAAATCGTTAGAAATCACATGCCAAGATATGTTTGAAACTCTTACTTTAAAAAACTGCCTGGTGACTTCTCAAATCTGACCTCTAAATGCTTATGAAAAACAAACAGAAACAAACCAAAAAAAAACCAGCAGCAGAAAGAAGTGAAAAGGAGGGAGGGCCTCAGAAGGAAACCAGCTGGTTTGTATCACAACATCCATCTTCAAAACACATTCACTAGAAGTCAAATGCTTTTGTCCCTGTGCAATGCAGCAATGAATGGCAAAGGCCATCTCTGCTATGACTCTTAACAACAGTTTGCATCAAGCTGTGATTCCTGCCTGCTTGGTGCTAAAGCCTCCACCGCCTTACCGGGCTCTTTCTTTACACTGGGATGCAGCATTCAAGCATCATAAACAAAGAGACAGCAACACAAATAGGGACTGTTCACTGAATGGTAGGGAAGGGACCTCTGGAGATCATCTAGTCCAAGCCCCCTACCAAGGCAGATTCACCTAGAGAAGGTTGCTCAGGAACACGTCCAGGAGGGTTGTGAATGTCTTCAGAAACAGAGACTCCACCACCTCTTGGGGCAGCCTGTTCCAGTGCTCCAGCACCCTCAAAGTAAAGAAGTTCCTCCTCATGTTGAGGTGGCACTACATTGATAAACTTACACTCCTAGGTCGTTTAGTCTGAAAGCTTCAAAGACTCACTGGAAAACTAATTCCCTAAATCACTGTGGAAACTGGGACCAATGCACCTGCATCACCTAGGTGAACCCAAACCCTGTATTTTAAAAAAAGAAACACAAGTGAAATTACATCTGCATGCATTTCAAGCTAGGAAACTTAGGAACACACTATCGTTCTGAGATTGCTCCTTGACTCATTCAACGTGAAATACGAACATCAACCAGCCTGGGGCAGGAGATACAAGCGTTGCTAAAACCCATCAGCTTCAACCTGTGGACAAGGACTGCACTGACTACTTTGAACCAGATCCCCTCCATCCTGCAGATGCCCCAGTTCTTCCCCATCTCCTGTGGGCTGATCGAGCCTCTTTGTTTCTCCTCTTTTCTCCCCCAGAAAAATTAAGGTTATCAGCAGCTGACACTCCATACCAGGACAGCAGACCTGTCTCTGTCTGAAATGTCTGCATTCTATTTCGTAGTGAATTCAAATATTGTTGTACGGTTATTAAAATCATTCATGATTTTATCTGTGCCAAATGGATCATTACACTGTCAACATTCATCTTTATTATGCAAAAATATGCAGAACTTAACATCTTTTGTTGAGCTGGCAAAACAGTATATTCAGTAGTAACTCTATTTTTCATTAAATTTTGCACAAGGCTAAAGCATCTATGGAATCTGATTACCAAAGGCTCCATTCAGAAACATCACACAACAAGCTGTTTGACTTGTGCAGCAAAAGATTATTTATTTTTAACTTACAGATAAATTATTCTAAGTACTTGCTCACTGAACTGATGGTGTTCAGATTCATTTATAGTTCCCTTTAATTTGTACTATTATATATTCAAAAATAACCCCAAATCTTTCAGAACCAAGTATTCCCTTTCAAACAGCCTTAAAAAATATTTAAAATACGAAGTCTCAGAGGGCCTAGCACAAAGAAAAGTAGCTTTTCTTTTTCACTAGCTGGGAAAGGCACGGCTATCTAAGCCCTTGAAAATCAGCATGTGTTTGGGAAGACTTTGTTGCTGGATTTAATTTCTTGGTAAATTATACAGAAAAATTCAATCAAAGCAAATAGCTCTGCTTCCACACTCATGGCGTAGCTAGAGATTTCATTAAGTTAATGTCCATTTGAGGAAGATCTGGTGATTCTCTGCTGATCTATGGCTATTTAAAAAAAACCCAAAAATTATTTTGCTTTAGAATATTTCCAGCTTTAAAATATTGTAAGCAAAACATAACCATAGCCACAGGTAGCTTGAGGAAGAAGCTTGCATTGCTTTGCCTGACAGAGGATAAGCACAACCAGCTTAAGAGGGAAGGAGGAAACAGCTGGGGGTGGAGGGTGGGAAGGGAAGAGGGGATCAAATTAGTACCATGGAGAGTAGTAGAGAAACTGAGGCAGTTAACATTGGTTGGGTTTTTGGTTTGCTTTTTTTTTTTTTTTTTGAAGGAAGGCAACACTAAGGTTTTGCTTTTGTCTTTTCTCTCTTGTTAAGTGTTCTGCTATGTACACTTCCCAGTCCTGCTAGATGGAAACTCTCTGTGGGCTCCAAGGCTACTTCCAATCTCGCCTCTTACCTTCTACTTCTCTCTAAATGTCTTCTGTAGCAGAAGCAAATTTAGTCTGGTTAGCTCTAGTATAAGAACAATTTCTCAGAAAGCTCCAGCCATCTTGAAATAGCTTTTCTGACTTACTGTCTCATTAAGTTTTCATTTAATTCTTCTTTCTTTGTATTTCTCCTGCCAGACTTAATCTCTGCAATCGTATGATCTTTTGGGAAGCCTTTTTGGAGAGCAGTTTGTAGGCTGGCGCCGCACAAAACAGATGCATTGCAAAAGGCTAGCACAGGTAGCTGGGTAAATTATGCTGTCAAAAGTGATTAACATTTTAAAGGACTAAACAGAGGAAGCAGATAATACCTCCAAGATCTGTTTTTAATTAAAACATCCTAGTAATTAATATTAAAAGGCAAAGACTGAAAATCAGAGAGCATAGCATCTAAAGAGAATAGATTTTATGCTTTTCATTAGGGGGCATCTTTCCTGATGTGCAAGACCACTTTTAAATTACCTGCCTCGCTGGAGATCACTCACTTATTAAAACAGATCTGCCCACATTAATACAGAAAATAAAGTAAAATACACATTTAATCAGAAATATTTATGCATTCATTACTTTTCCCAATGTCCTCGCTTTGAGATAATCCTGTCCCTCGCTGAAAGCAAACCTTATTTCACAGTCTCCGTGCCTAATTGTTATATCCCAAATGATTTCTCTAATTTCCAAAATAATTACTAAACATTGTATCATCTCTGCTAAAACACTAAAAGGGCATCAACACTGAACCCTGTAAGTAGCTGAAATGAAGAGCGCATACCAGGAAAGTCTAACGAGCGTAGCCCTTGCACATAAATCAAACTCCCTTACGCATTCTGACAGCTCCATCTAGCCACAGCTCCACAAAAGTAACTTTATCCCAGGCAGAATAAATTAATTTACATTCGGCACATACCAGCTATTGCAAAAACTCTCCTGGTCAAAAGTGTCATTTCCAGAATGACTCTACTACTGTTTACCATTAGATTAACACTTTCACAACCCTCTCTGTGCTTCAGGTTCCTTGGGTTTCAGAGAAACACAGGATCAGAAGAGTCATGGCTTTAAAAGACCCCAAAATTAGAGCATCTGGATAATGTCAGGAACAGATGCTGGGCTCACAACTTGGCAGAAATTCTGGAGATGGGAAACTCAAGCGTCCTGGGGAGAATACAGAGCAAACTGGGATATAGCGTAGCAATGCGAAGCACGCGGTGACAGAGGGGGAGAGCGGCAACGCGCAGGACGGGCACACGTCTGATGGAGCAGATGAGCAAGAATAACAGCAAAATAGTCAGCTGCCAGAAGCTGGGGGAAGGGAGGGGAAGCATCCTCATCATGAAAGTCCAACACCACCAGTTTACAAATCTGCAGCTGATGGAGCAGGCTGTTCCTCAGCTAGGGCAGCGCAGGCAGGCAGTGGGGTGCTGCTGTCCAACTCCCCCAGCTACGCTGTGGTGGTACAGACTGCACAGGCAGTGCAGGAGGAGGGTAGGTAGCTAAAGACAGAGAATTCTTCCTCATTTTTTTGCTCCTCCATTCATCATTGACAGCTTTAATAACCTGAGATTCACCTTTCTCTATGTACTGGGGCAGCATATGCACTAGTAAATTAATATACATCTTTCTCTGGAAAACCATCTAGCTGTAGGTATAGGGCTCTAAGAGTGTGGGTATCTATACAGGCTCAAAACACTAAAATTATTTGAGGAAATGAACTCTCATCTCTTTACACATTCTTTTTGCTGTCTACAATGCCAAGCACTATTGATTTGGCTGGGGTAAAAACCAGGCACTTTAGAAGCGACCCGAGTTTGAGAGACACAGAATGGCTGTAACATCTTCCATTAGAACAGAAACCACCACAGGATATTAAAACACGCTTTGCTTCAACCTAATTTGGAGCAGACACGTTTGAAAGCCCTGGCCTGCTACTGTATGATGTGAACAGTAGACTAGGCAATGGATCTCCTTATGGCATTATCAAAGTCCTTGTGAAAATAGCTGAACAGGAAATTTTGTAGTATTTTGAGTTGTACCTAATGCAATTTACAGATCACTGATAAAGCAAATTGTGCTTAAGCTGATCTAAATTAAAATTTCAAATGCTGCTATTTTACCAAGAATACCTGAGGTTCAAATCCTGTGTTAAGTCCCTTAAAGTCCAAGTGATAAATCCTCAAGTTTCAAATACGTAATAGTTCCATTTTACACATAATTCCAGAATAGCTAATGCAGAAGAAAAGGAGATTAGGACTCAGAGGTGGACATGTGCAACTTCCTAAAAATGCAAGCAGGAAATGTGAATGTGTCACCCTGCTGTGCTTGTACCTGGACACGCACTGACATCTGCCCCAGCTGACAGCACCAGGCAGACCCAAGTCTCAAAGCTCAGCCCAAAGTGATATTTTACTAAATTCCTTCAGAAATCACCCTGGAAAAAACACAGTTCCCTTTACATGCCAAAGGAAATGCTACTTCAGCCTGGCAAAGACAAGCAGCTATGGGCAAAGAGAAACCAAGAGGCAGAAAGAAGAGGGGCTGCATGTCCACCCAGCGCAGTCTGCCTACGTTTGCTGCCAAGCACACAGCTCTCTTTCAAAACTAAAACTAATCTTCATCAGAAAGGCAAATGCTGCCCGGACTGTCTCAGCCATCCCTCCATATTGAACTTCATTATCCCTTCACATGAACTTCATAATTAACTGCAACAAGGAAGTTAAACAAGGGCAAGTGTAGAGTCCTACACCTGGGGAGGAACACCACCATGTACTGGTACTGGTGAGGGGTTGAGCTGCTGGAAAGCAGCTCCATGGAGAAGGACCTTGGTGTCCTGGTGGGCAGTAAGTTCTCCATGGGACAGCAATGGGACCTCATGGCCAGGAAGGCCAATGGCATCCTGCAGGGCATTAAGAAGAGTGTGGCCAACAGGTCAAGGGAGATTCTCCTCCCCCTCTACTCTGCACT
>JANIJG010002053.1:46963-57575 GCA_024611175.1 Megaceryle torquata | reverse complement strand
AGAAGGTTTTTAAAAAGAATAACACAATTAAAAAAACAAAAAAAAAAAAAAAAAAAAAAAAAAACCAAAAAAAAAACACAAAAAAACCACCACCAACTATTTGATATTTTTGATATTATTAAACAGATAAAATTTTAGGCGGAATATCAGGAGGAATCTTTCTGGTAAGCCAAAACAAAAAAGATAAGCTTTGGACCAAAGCTTTGTATGGCACTGTGTAAGCTATTTAATGCTATTGCCTACACCTAGTAATTTCAACTATTCACTAAAGAATTACACTTATTCCAGTAAATTAAACAACAACAGGCTGCTTGTGTTCCCAGGGTGTAAATAATGGCTGTGGTTAGAGCAGCGCTGGCTGCAGTACAGCTAAGAATACTTAGATTTTATAAAATGAGAAAATTCAGAAATCTCTGTCTCTCGTGCTTTTCAGCCTATAACAAATATTTCCATTTCTCAACTCCATTTTC
This sequence comes from Megaceryle torquata, assembly GCA_024611175.1. Classification (NCBI taxonomy): domain Eukaryota; kingdom Metazoa; phylum Chordata; class Aves; order Coraciiformes; family Cerylidae; genus Megaceryle; species Megaceryle torquata. The sequence continues at coordinate 57,105 of JANIJG010002053.1, read as the reverse complement.
TCAAGTAGGTATACTTGTCCAGACCAACACTGGACAACCACTTCTCTCTAGCTGTGACCTCCAGCAGATCAGGGTGAGCGCAGAGCTGCCCTGGGCATCCCAGCATCAGCCTGGGCTCCAGTGCCTGGGGTGACCCTGGGAAGGGAATTACCTCTCCCCCACTGCCTGTTATGTGGGTGAAGCCCAACCACAACTCCCAGCCACAGCTCTCTAGCCAGGAGCGAGGGATAAAAACAAGTCAAAAAAATAAACTACTTTTCAGATTGTTTCTGGTCTCTCTGCAGTTCAATAGGAGTAGCAGCACTTCAGCCCCTTTTCCCTCTATAGCTCTCATTTTCTTCCTGTCACTATGCACAGCAACCATCTTTCTCCTGCAGGCAAACTCCTTTTTTTTCTACACCTTTCTTTTCCCATTAGAAAGTAAACAGCTGAGGCTCTCTGGCCAACTCTGCAATATCCTAGAGCATTTTCTCCAGGTCCCGGAAAGAACAGAGGAGGAATCTCGGTGCACTCCAGGAGTACAGCGAAAGTGGTTCCTCTTTGTTTGAGGTTAAAAAAAATAGAAAAATTAAAAAACAGGGGGTGTGAGGGAGGGTGTATCTCCCATGAAGATACTTCCCTCCTAAAGAGGGAGAATCATAAAAACCCTTAGAAAGGTTTAGACTCAGTCAACTACCATCATCCCTGCCTCACACAGCTGAGCTATGGTTCAACTATTCTGGTTTGAATACGCACTGGTTTTGTTACTACCTTGCTTTTGTTACGAAATCTGGAGAAGTACACGTACACTGACACACGAGGCATTTTATTCAAACCCTAACTAAATGCCTGAAAATATTCTTGTAGCTTAAATAATCTCATATATACACTTCAAATGTGATTTTCAAATTGGTAATATTCTACTTTAGAAATCTGCATCTGAACCACTGATGGATTTAGACCCTTGGAAAGGGCAGATGTGTGGAGACACAACAGAGCAAGGAGTTTAAGGCTACAATGCACATAAGCCCAGAGTAGATCTGAGTTGGTGAACACATTACAAACTCTTATATGGGTACATAGATCCATATACAAACACAGATGTATGTATACACATAACAGCCTGGGCATTCACAGAGCATTCCTTAATTATAGTTAAGCCTCTTATTTGACAAATCATTACAAAATGATAAACAAAGCTTGGTAACACTTCCAGAAGGCGCTAGCGCAGGCAAAGGCAGCAGGCAGTGGCGGTTTTGCCATCCATCGCTGGCTTACAAAGCAAACAGTGCTCTGCACTCCACAACCAGCACAGCTCACAACTTCCCTCGTTCAATTAGAGGACATCGAAAGCTGGGACACCCTGAGCACAGCCCACTGTGCACAGCATGGCAGGCGACTGCGCTTCTTCCCAGTACAGAAGGGGAAGAAAGAGCCAACTTGCTACTTTCTGCCACCGGAAAACCACACACATTTTGGATTTATCAGTGTTTACCAGTAACAAGTTCTTACCGGTGCTTACAAGAGCCATTTAATCCAAATTTGCACCTCCTTGGTTTTATTTAACCACCACCCAATCAAATACACCATATCATACTGTGAGACCAACACGAAGAGCCTAATATTTAAGTCTCTATATTGCTTTCAAGTCTATATGCCTAAAACTGGACTGGTTAAAACACCATCTCAAATTGCATTACACACCACGTTACCAAGCAAGGAATCTGCATATTGTGCCATCAAAAACTAATCGTTCCTTCAGAGCCTTTCAATCATTCCCTTCATTCCACCTGCTGTAGCTGCGGATGTCCCTGCTCTCAGCAGGGGGGTTGGACCAGATGCTGTGCTTCTATTTAGGCACAAAGACTCCCAAGACCACACTACAGTATCAGAGCTACCAGACACCACCCCTTATGTGCCCTACAGCTCTAAGTCGTGAAGACTCACGGGACACTGGATTTTATTAGCTGACATAGCCTAACGAAGTTTCTTTTAATAACTAGAATGAATCTTGTTATTTCAATCTTAAATACTAGAATAATTTTGAGGTAAGCAATAGCAATGGCTGCAGTAGTCCTAAGTTATGGAAGAGCCACAAACTGACACGGTTCAAAATAGTATGGCAATAAAACAAAAACTTGGATACACATCAGATTGGAGCTGAACCAGAACTAAACTTTTTTTTTTTTTTTTCCTTTTTTAAGTCCTGAAAATTTCACCTGACTCTTGTCATTTTAATCCAGAGTTTTACCAACATAGGTTTTGGCTTAAAAACCAAAGGTTTTAATTTTTGAAGACACGTTCTGGTTCAGCATCAGAAGAATGATACTCTCATGACCAACCTTCACCTTAAACAAATCCCAAGGATTTTTAAAATGTAACCTCTTGAATTTTCAGAACTCAAACCAGGATCTGCAAACACTAAGGGAGAGTGGAACTGAAGCTCCCAGGATCTAGCACAGACTTAAAGGCTAGATTTAATCCTTCATGTATGTATCTTATCACACCCAGCTAACAGTACTGTGTAACACAGAATGATACCATACCCAATTAGTGTGTAAATCATACCCAATTCTTCAATTCCTGACTCAACAGCAAGATGGTAGCTTACAAATATTACAGGGTATTTTACAGTGACTATAAAACCCCATTATGACTTTCCCATTTTAATGGCTCTAAATAACACTCAGATTTGTTTTGAATGAATGAAAGTGATGCTCCCACAGGAAAAATGCAGCTTTAGTTTTTTTACAACATTCCATAACATACAATATGTACAGAGGGTTTATTTAGCTTCAGAGACATATTTTGACACCATAAAATTTCCTGTCTTTGGCAGTTCTGAGTGACTGGAATTAACTTATTTACTTGGAATTAACATCATAACTTAACCAGATGGCATGAGAATTACAGTCAATTAGATCAATGACAATAATGCCACCAAGCCTGAGCATCTGACCTTGGCAAAACAAATATTGCAATATTTACAGTAAAAGAGGCAGACAAATCTGTAAAGAATGGCTGTTGGTAAATTGTACGAACACAGAGCTCCTCATTAAAAGAATATGTTACTAGAGAAACTGAATGTTATCTTGTCACCTCTTCTATAAAGATGCCTCCATTCTGAAAAATATTTTTAATATGCATTCCAGGCAGCATTCATTGACATCAGTGTACCAATTTTTCTCTTTTATTGGTTCACTCCTAGCTTTAACAGACACTTAGATAATTGAAATTTTATATAGCACACTAAACAGAATGTAGGTCATGCACCAATTTTACCACTTTTATAAACCAAATTTACAACCAGGTAATCCACACGCATCTTTTTATTTATTGCAAATAGTTCAAAAACATACTTCATTAACGGAGTTTTACCCTAAAGCTTTTCTGAATGTCCAAATAATTTCCCAATTGCATCTCAAAATTAAACTCTTTTAGTTTTCATCTCTGTACCCCAGGGCTTTGTTGCACAATATAACATATTTTAATACGGTTAAATGCTACTGATGTTGCAAAATGTTATTCCTTATTGAAAATGGTCATTAATATTACTTCATACCTCAGAGAGTATGCTAGTAATTTGGTAATAAAACACACTATTATCATCATCCTCTAATAACCTGAAAGTGTTGTAATCCTAGGGCCCTAAATGTGTTAGGGAATATTATTAGAACAAGCACATTCTGGTCATTATTTAGATGGGAACATTTCCCATGTCTCTCATACCTCATTCAGTAATTGCACGGTCCTGCTATAATTAAATTTGCCCGTTTTAAATTGTCCATAATATTGTAAGGTTCATTTTCTGGTCCTGTGGGAGACATCAACGACTGCATTTTGGGCACAATATACTTTTTAATGATGGATTTTAAATTGTTTATTTTTATTTAAATGACTGTCCAGAATAACAACATGAAACATCCTGAATTACATAAAAGAGTTTAAAGTAGAGAAGGCAAAAAACAAGCAACAGTAGCTTCCTAAAGATATAAAAAAGAGAGTGAAATGGTTTTTCCCCACTGAAGTGACTTTATGTACTTGCCCAGCAGTAAAAGCACCATCTTCCTGGCAAAGAGATGAGCAGCATTTACTGGAGACAGCCAGATTCACAGGAGCTGTCTGCAAGGCTTGGTCAGAAGTCCCCCTACCAAAGCCACGCGCACGCAGCAGCAACCACTGCAGTCCCTTAAATTCAGACCAAGATAACCTGAAAGAAATCCCAAGTGAATTTCTTAAGGGAAGAAAAACACTGAGAATAGAAGTAGTGTATTTTAAACCAACACCTGAGCACGTTCCAGAGAAATGTTCACTGTAACTATGTTCGCTGTAAAGAAAAATTGGAAAATGTACATACTGGAAAAATGGATATTTTGAAAAGCTGGTGCCATTTAATGGCATTAATATTAAAAGCTGCATGATCTGATTGATCCATAAAGCATCTCTGTCCTGCCCTGACAGAGCTGGGAGAAGATCACCAGAGGCAAGCTCGCTGCTGCCACATCCCAGCTGAAAATAAGTGTTAAGCCATTTTCCTCTCATCTAATTAAATGTCCACATGCAAGTCTCACAAGGGATCTGCGCTGGATTTTGTGCACAAATAAACTGCCAAACTTGCACACATCAGACAAACTGCAGGAAACCCATAAGCAAACTGTATCCACACAAAACTAACGAGTCAAACAGCTCAACTGCTTGGCACCCTCAGCTCAACTCTGCATTTTGAGCTAACGATAAAAACTACTGGAAAACCAAAACTCCCACAGAATAGCATCTTGGTTTGCTACCTGCTGAGCTAAGAAAGGAAAGTGAATTTGCAACTAGAAAAATAAGAATTCTTAAAGCATATACCAAGGCAATGTGAACTATATACAAGTGTACGATCGTACAAATCCATGAAAGTAGAAAATAAACCTTTAGAAGGGAGGCCTCTCAGAAGTAAATACTGTGCTTAATGCAACACAATTTATTGGAATGGGAAACAAACTACTCATGTCTCTCTATAAGCATCTCTGGTGTTTTAAAATGGACAGAAACAGAAGATGCAGCAGAAATATTCTGCTCTACAGTTGTTCAACATCGTAGGCAACATTCCAGGGCCTAACTAAACTAGGGAGAGTAAGAAAAATCTTTAGTTACCTGTCAATAACAAGAAAGCAAAACCATCCTAGAGCAAAAAGAAATTCAAGGATAAAGGGGAAATCAAATGATGGATAAGGACAGCTTTGTATATGAGATGAACTTCTCAGATGATAAAACAGGGACCACGGTGTTCAAACACAGAAAACGTTATGGAGGAGCCTGCAGTCAAGCACTTAGAATTCCCTGTACTTGTGATATTTCCTGCAGGTAGTTAATATTTTGTGTTCCCACTCAGAGCTGACACTAGATATCCACTGAAAAACACCTGAGTTCCAGAGAGCCTATTTTTTATGCACATGTGGATGAACACAAGCTGAAGAGAAATCCTCAAAGACAACCCTGTGGAAAGACTATGTAACACCACCAGAGTCAGGTAATTTACTGTTAAACTTTCCTAAGTCTGCAGCTTCACTGGTTTGCATCAAGTACAATGTTGGAATTCAAGCAATAAACTTGCGCTTGATGTCAGTCATGCTCCTGTACCCTGTTGTTCTGCAGACAACTAATTTAGGAATAAAGTAGCATTTTTTCTTTTTAAACTGTCTGATTAACAAGATAAACATGCTACAGAATTACTTCTGCAATAATACTGTTATCACCCCAAATCTTTCAGAGTTAATAATCTTTGCCCTCCAAAAATTATAACAATTCTAATTGTTCTGTTTGGGTTTTTTCTTAATTTCAGATTCAAAACAGGTCCACACATCTGATACATCTCCAATGGTCAGAAGAAGTGAAGAAGCAGAAAGAAGTGATTCAGAAAACAATAAAGGGTATTGAGGCTTTACTGGAAATTGTCCAGGAGTCCACAAATCAAGGTTGAAGAGCCCCATCCTGTAACAGCATCTAAAGAGAAAATGAAACTTTGAATTTGCAAGTAATGACCTGATTTCCATCGACCATACCGTAACGTGTTGTAAAGGCTCATAGCATTATGTGTTCCTTCTACAGAGTTAATTCATATTTGAATCCTTTAAGACAAAACAGATTGACTAGTATTATAAATTAGCAGGCCAGATTCTCCCTAAACATAGCTTAACTAGAACAGAAAGATTTCCCAAATGCCTAGGAAAAAAAAAAAGAAAAAGATCCAAGAGTCCCAGCCATTTGGTGCCATTTGCAATACATTTATCTATTGAAGACTAAAAAATGCATGTCATAAAAGTGGTTATTTTATGCTTCTTTATTTATAGTGACCTACATATCTCTAAATAAGTTACAGATTGTGCAGTGTTTTAATACAAAAAAAAAAACAAACAACAAAGTTAGTGAATTCAGATCTTTCATTTGCTTAACACACTCATTTTGAGCAAGGCAAAATAAAGACCTGCTCTTTCATAACTAGGTTTAAAAAAAATATATATCAAAAATGCCACTTATCTCACTAAAAAAAATAAAATAACTGGGTAGAAATATTGTTTCACCTCCTTTTCTGCATAACACCGCAGTGACAAATTTCAATCTTCAAGAAAATTATTTTAAATCTAACAATAAAAACAATAAAAACAGCCTTTTTGGGGCGAGGAGGGAATAAAAAAAAACCTCATGAGTGTAATTAAAGAGATCGAACACAAGAGGTAGCTAGTGTCTCCATGTCTTACCACTCGGAAACCAGGAGAAAGAACGGCAAATAAAGCCGCTGCAATTAAAACATGGGAAAAATGAAAGTTTTCCTGGCTCCAAGTACTCGTGGAGAGCGATGAGAGGGTTATTCTGGTTGTGCCTCTGTGGAAAGCACCTTGTTCACTCTGAGTCATTTCATAACAGAGTCCTGTGTCTACATAGTAAAGTTCATTTTCATCCAGTCTGCTTCTTGCCCCCGGCCAAATAAAAAGGAATGCCATCTAATTCAAGTGTAAACCCAATGTCTTCTCGAGGATGATTATAACCGACCCTAATTCTAGACTTTTTATGATAAATACATCATTTGAAAGCACAATAACATTGCTACTAAAAATATAATTATAAATGCACGAGTTTTTATACTTGTTTTCCAGTATGTTAATGAAAACCTGGCACAGTTGCAGAAAAAATATAGCTAAAGGGAGTATGATGTGTGTAACACATCAAGTAGACTCTAATTATTACCTCTTCTTGATAAAGATATTCAGAAAATTAATGCTTCAACACTCATTTTAGTCATCCTTTAATACAATGGACAAATCCATCAAAATCCAAAGGGATTGAGTTACTGCTCTGTTTCTCTAAGTGCACCCCAGGAACCTCCAAATGCTTCCTAATGCCAATAATTAACGACCTGCCCGCGATGACCTGTACCTGTCTCTAGTTCACTCTCCAATAGTTTCTCCCATTAATTACACACATGCTGAGAACAGAAAGAGAATAATCATTAGGAACAGCAACTCAGAAGGCTGCACGGGCTGGAGCAGGTCCTGCCGCAGCGATGCCAGCTCCCCGGCAGCCTCCACATGCTCAGGTTTCAAACCAGATGCTCTGGAACAGTTGTGAGAGGGCTGAGCTTATGTTCACTTGCCTGAAGTAAATATGCTGGTAAAAAGGGGCTTTCCTAAATAATTTTTAAGCTTATCTAAGAAAATAAACCACCCTAATTTTCATACAATCTGTGTTACCTTATGTTTAAACACCAAAGCACCAGAAAACAACGCCCAGGATCTTGCAAAAAATGCTATTTTGCCTTTTGCAGTACTAACAAAAAGATAAGTTACTAGGTTCATGTCACAGGTACACTTCCTAACTCAACCAACATACAGTTGCAGGTGAATTTTGGACAAGGAACCTCTCACAAACACTAGCAGAACTGAGACGTTCTCTACTGAGATAAGCAGCGACATTCTCCTGTGCGTAGACACACAAGAGCGTGCACACATCAATCTCAGATTAGGATCTGTTCTTTGGGTTGCATTATTAGAGTACAGGATCCCACTCTTGGCTAACATTCCTCAAATGAATGGATGCATTAAATATAAAAGATCAAATTATGAGTTATCAGTTAATAGGTGCCACAAAACCAGTGCTAAGGACTGTGTAAAAACTCTGCACTTTGAATAAAAGCCAATTCATCAGCAAGAGATTTCCTTTAGAACAAATGGGAATAAGAGAGACTCCACTAAGTGCTACTCTAGCTGTAATATTCAGTACCACAACAAAGCAAATTCTACTGTCATATCAGTACCTAGTTCCCAACAGAATCTTGCAGGAACAGATCTCAAAGTACTTAATGTTTTATGCTGAAAAGCAATCTATACAAAAGCATTTAAAGCACGGTGTGCGGTGAACTCCACATCAGATTTCTACAGTATAAAATTTACCAAAGCATAAGATACCACAGCTATAGAAATTTCCTTAAAAGAGAAAATACTGAAACATAAAAGTGGAAAAAAAACCCAGGCATTATAAGTGCATATTTAGAGATAGAAACCCCACACCAGTCCACTTTGTGCCATTTTCTTGAGAAAACATAAATGTAACTAAAAACTAAACTAATTCCCACTGTTTACTGAAAACAAAAATGAAATTAAAGTTGGATCTTAAGGGTCAACTGTTTTCCTTTCAGGGCTCATTAACTCCACATAAAAATATGCCATTATTACAACTTTAAAGGGCAAAGAAGAAGATAAACTGGCACCCCTTTCAGAATTTGTTAAATTTGGTGTATTCTACGTTCTACTTTTCTCACATACTCATTTCGGCTGCCATGAAAAACATCTGAAGCAATGACTCATTCCAACAATCTTTTATTTAAATAACCTTAGTAGATTCAGTGAAATATTTAACCTAAACAGCTCAAAACACTCAAGTTTCAACATAGCTGTACCCTCAATAGGAAAAATCATTTTCCCAGTTTAACTGACTGGTACCTGCAAGATTTTTGGCACTACCCATGCGAACTGCCGTGCTGGTATCGTGGAGAAGCTGGTAATTCAGCTAATGCTCTTACCCAGCTAACCTCGTTAAATGCTGATGTTTATTTGACAAGACAAACCAGAGGAATCTGATCCTGGAACACGTACACCGTGAAGCACCAAAAGAGATTAAATATCAACTAGGGCAGCTGGATACCATTTTATTTTGGCCTGAACTCAAGCAAAACAAAACACAGGCAACCTGACTGGAGAGCCAACAGAAAAGGCCCAGAGCGACAGGAGCCCTAATCCAGGACCTGCATCATCCCCCACTTAATTGCACACTGATAATGAAAACTGTTTTATTCCAGCCCCTGGCTTTGCATGGGCTCCTCGGGCTCCTTTGCCCTGGGGGATGACACACACTGAGGCAGAGTTCCCTACCAGGAAGGGCTGTCAGAGAGGTTCAGCCAAGCTCCTACAATTTAACCATTGCTGAGAAACACATTTGCAGCCCTGGTGAGATGTCTGGACTCTGCCCAAGTTAAGGGATTTCGGCACCCTAGACACTTCTTTAAAGTGGACCTGCAACAGCATCTGGAAAGCTGCAGAGGCTTTTGCAGAAGCTACCTTGGGCTCCACTCGCTCATCTACTTCACGGTCCCTCCAAGAGTGGTTCCACCAAAACACAGCTCAGGGAGGCCAAGTTACAGCTGCTCCTCCAAGAGGATTCAGAGCCAAAAACCTGTCACCAGAGAGCAGGGAGAAGAGTCTCACGCTAGCCACAGTAGCCTTCAGGGACGGACATCTCAGACTGAGATGTTACCATCCCATTTATCAGTGCATGGACAAGTCAAAACTGACTATCTGAAGATGTTTGAATAGATTTTTTTTTTTTAATATTATTGTTTTCACGAGTACAGACAAGGCTCATTACAAATTCTGAGTTTAAACTGGACAGCAAGAACAGGGAGCTGCTTCTCACCGGGTCACCAATGCACTTACTCCAGTAACGTTCCCTCATCTATTTCAGATATTTCTAGGTATTAAGTAAACAAAATGAAACAAAAGAAGCAAACAAAAAATAGAAAGAAATATATTTTTAAAAAGTAAAAACAAAAGGCACAGCAAAGACAAAAAAAAACAAGAAAGAAAGGGGGGAGAAAAAGGGGGGAGAAAAAGGGGGGAGAAAAAGGG
>JANIJG010002053.1:33529-46863 GCA_024611175.1 Megaceryle torquata | reverse complement strand
AAAGAGGGGAGAAAAAGAGGGGAGAAAAAGAGGGGAGAAAAAGAGGGGAGAAAAAGAGGGGAGAAAAAGAGGGGAGAAAAAGAGGGGAGAGAGAACCCACAGCAAACACTGAATTACTGTTGTCATCTTTTATTATTCATTTAGTCCTCACTATAAATCTAGATAAAAAATACTCCACTTACCAGGTTATAGACAGAATACAAGTGCTCATATTTGCACTCAGTGAATACATTTCCATGCTGCTGCATCACTGAACAGCAGGAACATCTCTCCAACGTACCGACAAGAGTGATGATTGCAATACAGTTAGGAAAAAGAATTTCAAGTTGCTGTGAAAAAATTCACACCGGTGTAAACATGGATATGAATTAAAAAATACTACTTAAATCAGTCAGTTAATAAAAGTATGATGAATATTGTCCTATACTGCAAATCCACAAACAAGCAACATCTTTAGAGCAGGATTTTAAATCGTTAGCCATAGCCAGTTGAGTACAACCTTAGCAAAGTATTAAGTAAAGTTTACATGTTTAAAGATAAACATATAATGTACATATTCATCTCTTGATGATCATACAGGAATTTAAATGTATCCGATGTACCATTAGCAAATGAAATGGGTTTTTTTTCTCCAGAAAACCTACACAAAGAAGTCAGCGTTACAAAACATCAATCTACGATGTAAAGTAAATAAATAAAATTTCTGCCATGCTCTGCTACTGAGCACAGAGGTATTTCTGTTAAACTATCAACTGTAAGCACAAGATCTCAGTCCTTAGTTGTAATGGCTGTCTCAAAGCTCATTACTTCATACAGAAAACCAGAAAGGGGAGAAGAAAAACAACAAACCCTCAACATTTAACTGAACTCAGCCTCATCTATCATTGTAATGCCCATCACTCAATCTTCTGAGGACCAAACATGAAAGAGTATGGCAGGCCCAGCCTCTACCACTCTAACCAGCTTACGATCATCCATTTGTTTTACCATCTCCTGCTTCCCTCTATAGCTCACGTATAGTTCTGTTTAAAAGCACGAGTCTCAAGCAGTCATCTCTGGAAAAAATCTGCTGGTGACCTTCTACTGTTGACAATAAAACCTTGGTATTTACTCTTCCCCTCTATTCCTTACTTTTTTCTTTTTCTTTTTTTTTTTTTTTTAATCTCCTTATCCACAGACAAACTTCCTCTCTCATAGCATGGCTGTTAAGTCTTCTTTAGAGCTTTTGTCAAACACCTTTCAGAAATCCAAGCACGAAATATCAAATGGATCACCCTAATCCCACCAGAAGAGCCCCAACTGATTTGTGAAGTATGCCTTGTATTAACAAACACATCTCATGAAATGGAAAACATTTCAACCCTTCCCCACAAGACTGGATTCATAAAAACATCAGCAGGTAAGAAGGGTAATCAATTGGAAAGTCTTCCTTCAGATTTGCTCCTTGCCAACTCAGACCCCGCTCCTGCTGACACACGGTTGTATTGTCTAACGAAATCAGAGCTGGCTGCACCGCATTCCTTCTGCTCATTATCTCCGGGGTCATACCAACAATTTCTCCAAAACAGATTTGCCCACAGTCACACGGGATGCCTGGGACAGAGTCAGAACCCAGCCAGACAGAGAAGGGGTCAAACACCACTTTTACCCGGAGGTCCTCCAGTCGTTCCACTGACTTCCAGGAGAGAAGTCTGTCTGTCCTCTCTCCTTCAAAAACTCCTGACTCATACTTCACTCTTAAAATTGCTCTGCTCTCTTTACCAAAACAGAATTTCTTGACCAAGTCAGGTTTCTATATGTTGAACAAATCAGGCTCCTATAATGCCACACACTCTCCCATTGAACCCTGGCTTGGTGCTCTGTGAAAGGACAGTCTCATTTGCAACCTAACGTACCTAAAGATTCATTTTCTTCTTTTCTTCCACACAATGTGTCTCTCTGCTAACCAGAATATTATCATTAAATAGAACTGTTTCTGCAGAAATGAGATCTACCTTCCAAACAGAATTAAAAGTACATTTGGATTCGTAATGTATCTACAGCTTACCACGGTTCAATCACTGAGATTGCTGCTAATTATGTTTATATCCTGTAGTGGAACTATCTTTTTTAGATATAAATCTGGAATTTCTCAATTTCTTTAATCACCTATCATCGTAAAAGGCTTTATTAAAAAAAAAAAAAAATCAGTAATTTTTAAAGGTACTGCCTGAATTCTGCCTACACTGAAGCTTGTTATGGTATCACTAATTTACTGCTCCCAAACTTCTTCCACTAAATTAATTCCCTATGTTACAGATGTTGCTTATGATGATTTATCTACTGAACTAAACACATAATGAAGTAGAAGGCAGGACCAACCAAAAAAAAAAACCACACTCCTATTGCTCTCCCCCCCCCTTCCTAATTTTGTCATGGCTCCAAGAATAATTCCCACAACAGCAATAAAAAGCCATATGCCTTTTCAATTGAGTTTCTTTCTAAAAGCAGCTTTTCTAGCAGTAGAATTAGGAAAATAAATAGTTACAGAAAGATAAACTTGAAAACAAATTGGGGAAAAAAAAAAAACTTAAAAGTTCAGGCTCCATTTTAGAAATTAATCCATCTAGTATTTTATAAAAGGGACTTTTTTTTTCTTCAGGTTATTATTCCTCTGTTGCAATTTTAGGATTATAACAGAAACGTGAAACAAAAACACATAAATCTAAAGACTATTTCTTTGGGTTGATCAAAGCATGAGATACAGCTGCTACATTTTAGGAGTCCAACCCAAACACTGATTTAAAAAGGATGAGTGTTAAGACAACCTAGGTCCACATCTGCAGCAGGTTTTCAATTTCAGGGTATGAGAATAATGAAGCATTTACTGAAATGAAGCAAAAGATTAACATGTCAATCTCTACCAAGTTACCAAGACCTAAATTCACCGAGTGCATCAACGTACCTATCAACTTCAGGAGCAGTTTAGAAGTAGCATCTTCAGGCTCCATATTGCCAGGCCATTACATTTGGCAATGATTAAAACCAGGTAAGAGCAGTTCCAAATATTTCCTTCACCTGGATTCAATATCCATGTTATCTCGGAAGTCCTGGGGACATCTGAAGGAAACACTGACCTTTCTATAAGATAAATGCAACACCTTCAGAGGGGCTAGTCAAGCACTGTTCCTCCCAACAAAAGTAATGCCAACATACAGGTCACTGCCAATAGAGTTGCTTTTTGGCAGTCACAAAAAGGAAAGGTGTGAATGGATACATCAAGATGTTCATCCCAATCTTTGCACCACTAAGCATCCTACACCAGCTCCATAGCATCTTTACAGAATAATCCTTCAAATTATTACCAAACCCCACCACTCTTTGGCATTTGATGGCCAACTGAAGACCGGATATCTGAATGGAGATGAGAGAGCCAAGAGGCAAAGGGCTAGACAGAAATGCCCTCAGGGCTGACCCAACTCTGGTTGGATCCTGCTGCCTACAGTCACAAACCTTTAAGCTGCAAGCAATTTAACAACAGGGATGGCTACGTAGACGAAGAATTAAACAGTTTACTATAGAGCATATTTGCTTACTAAACCACCACCTACTCACCTGGAAGGACTGAAGTCTTGGATGTTTACTAATTAGTAGATGTTAGCTGTTATTCTTTTAAGATGAAAAAAAGTTTAATTCCCTGTTCTGTAATCCACATAGAGCTGTTCAGGTATCTAAATACTAAACAGTCATCTGACTCCAAGACATTAAGCCAAAGGCAATGCTCAAGTTATTTAATTCTTCTGCATCGGAGCAAGTGTCTATGTTCAGCCTACCTACCGTCTGACAGAGCACAGAAGGAAGAATAAAAAGGAATTCATTACAGTTCAGTAAATCAACGAAGTTTTTACAGGCACAGTACTGAATAGCTGGGTGAACTGTCTTCTAACAGCGAGCCTCAACATTTTCAATGATTCGGGAAATCACTGTCGTTCTAAGACGACAAAAAATTACTGCGCCGTCACTCTGCAACTGTTTCTCCAAATGCCAATCTCCCCATGCCCGTGAGCAACTGCCGGTGTCAGCGCTCCGTGGCCTGCCCGCAAAGCCAGCGGGTGGAGCGGCCGATAGGGAAGAGACGGGTATCTCAGTCCTGCATCTGCAGCACTGCTGTTGTACTCCACTGATGCCACAAAGGGAAACACCGCTGCCCGGTGTCGCTCATCAACGCTGTGTGACAGCGACAAGAAAAGAAGGATGTTCTCTGCTGACAGCTTGTTTTGATGAAAATGCATTGCAATATTGAAAAAGTTTTCAAAGCTGACTACTATTTCTGATGGCTGACAGATTTATGACAGCTATTAGTGATGAAAAATGTGTGAGAAGAATGATTTAATATTCAAAACAAAGAAATCAATGGAGTCTGCCTTAACATGACAAAGTAGAATCGTAGAATCATAGGATGGTAGGGGTTGGAAGGGGCCTCTGGAGATCATAGAGTCCAACCCCCCTGCCAGAGCAGGAACACCCAGGGCAGCCCACACAGGAACAGAGCCAGGTGGGGCTTGAAAGTCTCCAGAGCAGGAGACTCCACAGCCTCTCTGGGCAGCCTGTTCCAGGCTCTGTCACTCTCACAAGGAAGAACTTCCTGGGTTCCAGCTTGTGACCATTGCCTCTCGTCCTATCCCAGGGCATCACTGACAAGAGCCTGGCCCCTTCTGCTTGACCCCCCACCCTGCAGATATTTGTCAACATTCCTAAGATCCCCTCTCAGGCTTCTCTTCTCCAGGCTAAACAGCTCCAGGGCTCTCAGCCTTTCCTCATCAGAGAGATCTTCCAGTCCCTTCATCCTCTCACAGTCTCCACTGGACTCTCTCCAGTATTTCCCTGTCCCTCTTGACCTGGGGAGCCCAGAACTGGACGCAATCCTCCAGTTCTCACTAGTGCAGAGTAGACAGGAAGGAGAATCTCCCTTGATCTGCTGTCCACAAACACTAATAGAGGAAGAGAAGGTAATTCAGCAAAGCAAGGATGGTAGAAGAGTATCTAAGGAAGCTTAAGAGGAATGTTCAAAGTTTACAATATGGTAAAAATTGGAACAGTCCTTAACGAACAAATTGACTTCAAGAGTGACACTGCACTTCTCATAAGCACAAACACCTCACCTTTGATCTTGCTCTCAATAAAACTGGAATGAAAGCAATGAAAGATAAATAAATGGTAGAGTCATTGCTACCTCAATTTTGTTGGCTTTTCTTTTTAGGAAACAGGAAATAATTGTGTGGGGTTTCTTTGGGCTTGTAGAAGTATTGTTATGTGGTTTTTTAAGCGTTAACAGATGAAGTTGAAAAATGTATTTCCATAACTCATCTTAAAGTTGATCAGCACAGAAACAAGCAAAAAGTTTTTGAGTTTATAGTAGCCTTCCTAACTATCCATTTTAATACATATGGCACACAGAAGATAGAAACCCATGGGCTTTTATTTTTTTTTTCCCAATCATTAGGAAGAACTATAACCACCATCCTGTTCTGCACTTTAACTTGGTTCCAACTTTTGGTCATAAATTCTATGCTTCAGAAACCACTTGCAGAAAGATTTTCTGAAGGCAGCACATTCCTACAAGAAGTTCTGGCTCTGCTTGAATAGAAATGAGTAATATACTATTTTTGCTATTTTCTTAACGTTATTAATCACTTCTGGACTACACTTAATTCACTTGAAGGGTAATTTTCCTAAGATTGATGGAACGAAGATCTTGATTTTTTTAGTTTTAAACTTCTACCGTCAGATCTCTCACTATTTCTGACCATACTGAAAACTTGAGAAATAAAGGCTGCAGGAGACAAAAGAAGAAAATTAAAACAACAGTGAGTTTTCCCAAAGAAATTACCCTAGAAGAAAAGCTGTCAGTCACAGAAGTTGATACTATCACAACAGATGACAAGAAGCCAGTTACAGAGCAAGTGTGAAGTGTGACCATCACTCTCTCACTACTTTCCATTTATTCTAAATAACAGATGAGCAGTCATTAATATTTACTGGATTTCAACTCGGTCACATAATGCAATCAGCAGCCTAAAGTCAGATTAGGCAGCAGCTGGATAGATGGATGTCATCTGTCAGGGGTTGCTCTTCTAAAAGCCTCAAATACTGTCAGTAAAAATTACGGTCCACAAATCAAAAGAACGTAAGTGCTTGAACTGAACCACACATGAAATCAGACAGCTCCCACTGGATTTTCCCCCTGTGCTATTACCTCCATGATCAAGTCACGCTTCAAGTGACAGAAATTGCTGAGAAAGCAAAACATTGCTTGCTTTTTCTCTGACAACTATACTTTGAGCCAGGGGACATATTTTTAGATAATTAAAATTAATTTTCCTTCCTTTTTTTTTTTTTTTTTTTTTTGTCAAGAAACATTAAAATCAACCTGCTGTAAAGCAAAATGCTCACCCTCGCACAGAACAGCGAAGGGCAAACTTTGTTGCTATCAGAAAAGTGACAAACTCATTAACTGGAAATGAGATAAGATCATTTTCAATCAGCAAATTCTGTGACGTTAAACCATAAGTTTTCTAATAGCATTAAAATCCAAGCAAAGACCATGCACTCACAACTTTAGTAACTGTTCAAAATACTTGTCTAAACACTGCTTAGCACAAAGCAATGCAAGTTTTAAGCCATGCAAACATCTTTCCACAAAAACAGTGGCAGAGCTCTTGAAAAGATAATTTGAAGTACCAAAGGATACTGAAATACTAGTTTTGTGTGTCTGCTTAAGTGCTGGCAATATGAGTATTGTGAAATGGAATGTTACCAGTAGGTACGTCCAGAAATCATTGTTTTGTTGGTTTATTTTTTCCACCAGGTAGTATGTGGGGTGTGTCCCCCTTATTGGAATAGAAAGACTAAACCTAGAAAGGCATTATTGCAGCTGAGAAGCCTTTTAAATTGTCTTTTAAATTGCATCATCCTCGTTTTGAGGGTATAAATGCTGTACAAACAGCAAATGAGCAGCAAGAAAAATATAGATTAAAAGACAGTAAAAGTCAAGCAAGGATTTTATTTAAACAAAACCAGAAATAAAAAAATAAATACAGAAAACATGCTGCTTCCTTGCTAATCATGGAATGCCACCAAGCATTTTAACTGAATAATGAGCGTGTAACAGCAGTGGCTGGGTGCCAGCTGGGTCCTGAGTGGGTTTGTAGGAAAGGATGGGCAGATCCCTCCTGGACAGCACTTGGAAGGCGAGTCACGAGCGTGCCCTCGTGATGATGGCAGTGGCACACAGACCGGGCTGTGACAGTGTTGAGTACAGCTGGCATGTCCAGCAACGGCCACGGGCACGGTGGATGCTGCCCCATGGGATAGAAAAGGAGAAGGAGATGCTAAGAGAGCTGGGCCTGTTTGGTTTTAAGAGGATGCTGAAATAGAAGCTTGTTGTTGTCTTCTATGGCCTAATGGCAGGGCAGAAAGAAAACAGAGCTGGGAACTTCTGGGAGGTGACTGGTAGTGGGAGGAGAAGCAAAACTGACACTGGTTGCAACACCAACTCCTCAGATGAGGCTTTGGAAACACTTCTTCACCCTGGTAGCAAACACTGAAACAAGTGCCCAGAGAGACTGTGCAATCTCCATCCCTGGTGATGCTCAAATCCTCACTGAACAGGCAGTCAGGAAACTGGCCCTATTTGGAGCAGGGGGTTGGACTAAGTGACTCCAGAGGTCCCTCCCAGCCTCGGTCATTCTGCAATCCTGTGACTCTGTTTTGTTTCACAGTCTCCTTGGTTCATGCCTACATTTTAACAGCAGATCAAAAGCATCAACCAAGGCAGAGCAGGTATTTCCAGCTGTGAGAAGGTGAGTGAATACATGCAGAACCTATCAGCTCAGCACGCTTCATTTGACCAAACTTAACACAGTCTTCTGTGGGTCACCACCAGCCCTCTGTGGGTACAAACAAGACCTAAAACCTGCCTTCCTTTGTGCCTCTTCCCCACTCTGCATTGGGTGCCACTGTGCACAGCCAAATCCCACTTTGCTCCCTCGGCTGCAGGGTTGGACCCCTGAGGGCCATTCCCACCCAGCTTCGCTGAGGGGAATCTCATGCTCTGCTGTACCATCCACAGTTCTGGTGACAGCAACGCTGCTCCCAGCCTCCAGATTGCTCCTCACAGCAGAGACTTTTGTCTCTACCCCTTCTTCCATGACCACTGTCCTTTTTTCCCCTCAGGGTTAGTTTCCAGGCCCATCAGCACAGTGACCTCACTCAACACAATCAACAATTCCTGGTGTGGGCACCAGGGACAGAGGTGGGAAGCAGAGCCATGACTGGGGGAGCACAAGGCCACCCTCCTTCACAGCATCATGGCCTTGAATCAGCTAAAACCCATCTCAAAGCCACACCTTTAGGAATCCAAAACTGTGGTTTAATCATATTAACTTTGACCTAGAACAACAAGTACTGAGGCAGAATTAAAAATAATGGCTCGATTCAGATTGGATGAACTTGTAAAATTGTCAAAATAAAGCCTAGTATTTTGCTTGCATTAAAGAAATCACCAATTAAATTTGGAAAGCTCCTGGCAAGGTGCTGTCATTTTTAACACCACAACCAAACAGTCGCCGCAGTGGCATTCCACATTAACACCATGTCATATTACCTGCCAGGACGAGGTGCCAAGGGAAGGAACCTGCAGAGAATGCCACCAAGGCATGATGATTTCTGTGGCTGTAGGAAGTACTCTAATGCACCTATCTACCACAATCTCCACAAACAAGCCTCGGGAAGAAAAGGAAAGCAGGAACTCAAGGCTCACGATGGCCAAGCCTCTCACTAGCACATTGCTCTGCTCTGATTTTACTGAGTTTAACTTGAGCTGGACCTACTGCACTGGCTACAACCCACCTCACCCTGCTGCTATCACAGTTGCAACAGCCAACCACCATGGCCTTGCTCCCGAGTGGAGGAGTTTTGAAAGGCCAAGGTTCTTCTAACAACCCAAGTACCAGAAGAATCTACACACTCTTATCTCCCAGTGCTCTGTTACACACATCACATGCTATTTCTCTTTACATGCTTGTCTGATTTCATTTCAAAAGAAACAGGATTCGGTTTTCACAACAAATCCTGAGGGTTTGCACTTAAAACTGACTTCCTTCTCCCCAAAGAGTACATGCAAGATTCCCAAGAAACTTTAAAACAAGCCCTTGCAAAAGATAGGAAGAAAAATAAATAGAAGAAAAGCAACAGTCAGATCATGGTTTTCAAAAACAATGTCTGAGAACTAATTTTTTGAGATTCCTCTCATCCCTAATTCTTCTTTACTGTTTAGGTACCTTAATAGATTACAAATCATTCGCTTTGTTGGCATTGGTGCCATGGGTTCTGCTCAGCAGTCCTGTCACACACCACAGCAACACCACCTGACACATCTATAGATGCTCCTTATCACAGAGTGATCAAGCAACTGCTCTCTTTGAGCAACCCCCCTTCCCTCACATCCCTAACCCTCCCAGAGCCCACTTCCCACCTGGTATTTCTTTCTGATAAGAAAGCAGAAAGTGTAACTCGTGATGAGTGTAACTCTCAGATGTTCAGAACAAGGGATCTGGAGCGCTCCTATCAACTGACTCGCATTTAAACACGGGGGTTTGGAGAGTTTTGAACAACATTCTCTTTGGATGTATTGTTCTGCATCTGGGATAGCGGGTGGGGAATCCCACGTGGTTCCAGACTTACAGAGTTTAAAAGAAAACAGAAAAAAAAAAAACCAAAAACCTGTATATATTCAGCCCAAGCTCCAAGAAAAACAAACACACACAGAAGAATATACAGGAACAAACCACGAATCTGCAGGAGCCTCTGCAAGCTCTTTATACTCCTGTATAAGTCCAGAACCCTGCCAAGTTCCAAAACTCTGTATCCAAAACATCAGTAGTTATCAGAAAAACAGTTTCAGATTTTAATGAATCCACTGAGGTCCCAGCCAATGTCACCGTAATCAGTCAGCTGGTGATGACAAGAGAGAAACAGGACTTGAGAGGCTCTCACAAAATAGCACTGGATCTCCTTTCTAAGTTCACTTGCACATAAGGATCTTCAACTCAAATTTCCTTAAAACTTATTGATAGGTTTTCCTTCATGCAACTGCATTTAGTTTCATTCAAACCATGAAAAGAGGCAACTTCTAAAATTATCAAACATTTCATATGTTGCATAATACTCATAAACCTGAGAATTTACCACCTACATATTTCTGTCATGTGGATTTCCATCCAGGTGAACTAATATCAGCCAGTGAAAGGAAGTATCAGCAGATTTTCTACCTCAGAAGAGATAAGTCTAGGGAAATCAGCAGAACCAATCTGTAGTAATAAATAACTTGATGGTAAGATTATCTTGGAAGAGTTTCATTTTTACATTAGATGGGATATTTGAAATAGTTGTGTTAACTTTACTATTTCCAGTTTGTTATTTGCTTAACTTTACTATTTCTTGCTTAGCTTTACTATTTCCAGTTTGTTATTTGCTTAACTTTACTATTTCCAGTTTGTTATTTGCTTAACTTTACTATTTCCAGTTTCAAATAAATTAGATTAGCAAAAAAAGGTAAAAAACCACAGAAAAACAAGAAAAGTGAAGCATTTTGCCTTAAACACAGTATTGTAATACAGAAACTGTGACAAATGCCTTTTAAAAATGTTCTGGATTGTCATTAATATTTTAACAGTGGTTTAAGAATCTTAAATTTTTATTTAAAAAAATCATCAAAATGAAAATTTTACCACGAAAAAAGGAAAAAACAAATTAAACTCTGCAAAAAAAGTCAACGATAAGGATTTTGTAGAGTTTTATGATCTCAAGAGACTTGGATTGATATCAACGTACCAAAACATTTAGAAAACTAACTTTGGCTTGCCTGCCTGAATAAGCAGAGGCGGAGTCTTGTTCCTCCAGGGAACTACCCAAGTAAAAACCACACATATTGTGAGCAGTAAAGTCTACTATTGTCTCCTAAGACAGCAAAGACCAAAGCATAGTTTTAAATATACTCAGATGTCAAACAACCATTTAAGAAAAACACACACACAACAAAAAAACACAACCAAAAAAACAACACCCCAACCCAAACCCCAAACAAAACAAAACAAGAAGAAAAAACAACACACAAAACACAGCCAACCACCACACAAAACCAAAAAACACACGCAAGAAAAGAGGAAACAAGAGACTAAAGCAACAAAAAAGGGTATTTTTAAGTAACTGAATTACTGTTCTCTCAGTAACTCAGGTCTGGAATGAGCCTGTATCATCACCACAGTTACAATGCACTCAGCAGAGTTAGGTCTGGCTGGTTGAAAACTCATCAGATTCTTGTAAATTCAAACCTGAATTTTTCTTTAGTGCTTTAAAGGTTCCAACGGTAACAAAAGCAGTTGTGTTTTGCCTTCAATAGCATTTCCAATGCAAGTAGCAGCAGTTGATGTTGCTGGGGCAGGGAGAGGGGGGAGAACAGGGAGGAGGTAAGAATGGGTTTGTCTCACTTAATTATAATGATCTGAGGATTGAAACAAGACCAGGCTTGTAGGAAAAATTAACACTTTTTTACAGCTAACTGGAGCATTTAAGAGGGGGGAGGAAAAAAATACCCTACTGAGGCAGAAAAGCCCTTCTTCAGATCTGCCCAACATACAAGTTGATCAAAACAGGGCTTTGTCTAGAGTGCTTCACTCCAGCTGTTTCACCATTGTAACCAAGCCAAAGGAGTAAAAGCTTCTTAAAACTACTGCTATAATTCTGCATCTATGGATACTGCAACTCAAACACACATACACATCAATAACAATCGTAGCAAACTAATTTTTTTTTTTCCTGGAAGTGACACCATGAAAGATTAAGTAGAAACAGATTAATTTTTTTTTTCCTTTTCAATAAAAATAGAATTTAGAGGATTAACCAATTAAACCAGCAAGAATACGCATTGAGGACTTGTTCAAGCATCAGCCTGAATTTGTTAATTGAGCATCTTTTTTATTAACCACTAGAGGTCACACAGTAACCATGGCAGCTATCCAAAAGTTGAGAAGCCTCAAGAAATTTAGTCTGGGAAAATTAAAATACAAGGGTATTCACAGATCACACCTACAAATGAAATTATTAAATTCATGTGAGTAGTCTTCCCATTTCCCCTAAAGATTCAATGACCATGAATGCTCACAGATGTCATTCAAATGCTCACAGATGTCATTCAGTACTTTTCACATTTGTAAAATTTAGATTTATGAGTTTTACTTCTCAAATTACATCTGATAATGGGGGGGGATGGGACCAAAACAACCAGATCGTGGTGTCCTTTTGAAGGCATTCCTGACTTCTTCAAATACTTCCTCATTTAAAATGTCTGGAACTTTAATTCAAACAAAGGGACTTTCAGTTATGACTATAATTAATGCTCAAGAAACACACTAAAGCTGGAACATCCCAGTATTTTATTAAATATTTTGCTATTTAAATAGATATTTTAAGCTTTCAAGAAGAACAGAAATAGTAATAAAACCAACTATGAACCCACACACGTCAAATTCATTGTGTTTTCAAGCTAATACCAAAGTTTATGCCAGATACAGTAACTTGAATTCCCTTCCATCTGAATGGATATACTGCACTCAACATTTAGGAGCAGATGTGGTTGGTGGTCAGGGCCTGAAAGCTACCTGCTTGTGAGGAAATCACTTGTCCTGCTAATGAAAATCTAGCCTATTTTAAAGTATCTGTGGAAACACTATTTGAAAAGTACTGAAATACTTTACGTTCCACAGAGCTAATTGAAAATTCCCTGGGAAGTTCCTTTAAGCCCTTCAAAAGAGCACCCTGAGCACCCAAAAGCAGAGCAAGAGATGGCTGATAGTGGGTGATCCTGTGCTCTTTTCATATGAGATTAAATTGGAGATCAGTATACAAAGACATTTGGTGAACTGACTCACTTGTTTTTATTCCATTTACCACAGTGCACACTAACTACATCTTGTCTTGAAGAAATTTCATCTAATTAGATCCCAACTACAAAAGATAAAGTCCTGCATCTGAAAGTCTTCTACTCTGGCAGTACAGCACTGCCAAGGCATTAAGTTGCCCTCTAACCCTAAGAACTGGTCCCACCAGAACAGGTGCTGCTGTTGACTTGCACTACCTGTTCTGGAATAAGTAAAATATTTCACTCCCTAAAGCTTTCAGTCTGGTACATTTCAACATTAATAATAATAATAATAATAATAATAATAATAATAATAATAATAAGCAGGTTAACAGCTGTAATCTGAATAATAATTTCAAAATTTCCAGTACCCATC
>JANIJG010002053.1:14453-33429 GCA_024611175.1 Megaceryle torquata | reverse complement strand
ATAATAATAATAATAATAATAATAATAATAATAATAATAATGAGCAGGTTAACAGCTGTAATCTGAATAATAATTTCAAAATTTCCAGTACCCATCGTGTTTTTTAGCACACCAGGCAACACACAACCAAAGCTCACAGGTCACGTATTACGCTACGGGAGCAACTCCTTGGGACGGAACAGAACCCATAAATCACATCTTAAAACCAGAAAATATATGGACTTTTCTTGCAATAAAATGAACATCACAAGCTCAGCTAAGTCTTAAGAAAAAAAATATAGCAAAAAAATAATCATCCAACTCTACCCACCCACAAGCTTGTATGTATACACATAGGTACTCACAGATTGCAAATCAGCGGAGACTGTTTTCCGCTTCGTAGTACCACAGACAAGTTTTACAATCTTCTTAAGAATTTAGGAAGTAAGGATGGGGGTTTTTTGAGGAATAGCCAAATACAAACCTGCTTCTTCTGTGCCTGCCGTTTTTGAGCACCCAATGTAGCTGACTTAAAGCTAAGAGACTTGGACTGTCTCCTAACTTTCACTGAATCTCTTCGGCGATCATATGAAAAAGACGACGATTTCTTTGTAATTTTCCTCCTAGGTGTGTCTGCCATTTCATCCACCAACCTTCAAGGAAACAGCGTCCCAAGAAAATGAAAACTCTGTACCATCAAGCTTCCAGGGAACAGTCTTCAATCCTATAGGAAGTGAAACAACCTGCAAGGAACGGAGCCCACCTAAGAACAACGTCAGTTCTTCCAGCAGGTCGCACAGGTGAAAAAAGCTGATGGTCCTGCAATGCCGTATGTCACTGAAGAGCAGGCAGAACTCCTTCTTGCTGTATAAACTCAAACAGGCTTCAGCAGTGATGCTAATCTGAAAAATGTAGTGACTATCCTGCTGAGCACGCTGAAGGTAAACAGAAGGTAGTTCCCTGCACATCAACAGGGTGTGGAAGTACACCAACAGGGTGTGGGGATGAAGCAGAAGACTTTGGGTTCAAAGCATCTTCTTAACTCCTTCCTTTCTGGGCTACTGCTAGGAAGGTATTGCAAAAGTCAAGACTGGTGAAAGCTCCCCAAAAAAGACAGCACTATTTTCTTCTCTTTGGATCCAAGGCACTTTCTGAAGGAACCTTTAGCAGGAGGCAGCTGTTCCATTCATTAGGGCCCCTGTTTTAACCTAATTCAAATAGTCCCTTTTCTCCCTTTGGCAGAAAGATGTTTCATGCTACAAACTTAGGAGATACTTTACCTACTAAGCCAACTGGAAAATAAAGCCCAAGCCTACGTACGAATCTTCCTTCCCCTCCTGGGAAAGAACCATGAAGCTACAGCACTCTCTCAAGACCCGTTGGTATCAAGGGCTAAGAGGGTAACGCTAATGAATTCTCATCCGAGTGACAGTGTGGGAATCTTATCAGACAGCTGAGATAGCAACTTTTGTACCAGGACTGTGTTTAGGTAGGAATGTTTCCCTTGCATAACGTATTAGCCAAGGAACACTACAAGGGTGCAGAGCCCCAAGTCTTGCTGCTATAGATTTCCATTAAGCAAAACACGTCCAAAGCACAGAGCTGTGCCTGTGGGAATGCACCTGCAAACCTAACGCTGTCAGATTTAAATCTCGGTTAAGAGACAAGGCAGAAAACTGTCTTTTGACAAACCTCTGTCACTCTCCAGGGTCTTTTCCAGAAACTTTTCCTTATTTTATTCATGATGCTACTTCGCATACAAAACAACTGTGAATAATTTCTACTTACAGGATTATCCATTACTATAATTAAGCTTTAATATGGGTCAGTCCTCCAGCGTACGAGTCTCACCACCTCTGTTAGGAAATAGCTGTGAATTGGAACAACGTTTCTTTGAAGGCCTGATGGTATCTTGGAGCAAGAGGGTAGCATTAATGAATTCCCATAACCAACCTTTTCTGCAATTTCTTCCTTTGTTGTAGCATGAATAACATACCTCTAGGACAAAGTGATATTGCTGAAATTAATGAAAAGTTATCAGAATATCATGCTTTTATTAGCCATGATGGCCTAATTCTATTTTCACTGCAGATTTCTGGGGAGATTTACACTCTGAAGAATTAAGAGAGCACTGCTTCATATTCTTTACAATTACATCTAAGGAGTGTAACTGTAATTACAGGACATAGAAAAGATCCATTATTAAATATTTTTAGTGCAAAGTCTCTCTTAATTGGCACGGGTCTATAATACCAAAGAAATCATCATCCATAGCCACACAGTGACCATCAGTGTTACTAACATTGGACACTGTGAGACCATAAACATTTCAACACACTCTGTGGATTTCTTCAAAGATTAAAGAAACTCTTTTTCAAAAACTGAGACCCTACTTAAATTACCAGTTCTCATGATGTACAAGCATCACCTTTCTGAAGAGCAAAAATAAGCACCTAATTCAGCACTGTGTGTTCTTCTAAACCATGATGTCTGAAGAAAAAACCAAATATATCCCCCAAAACCTCTTCAAGCATCTGTAGCATTTGATAAAACTCAGTGGGTTTTATAGCAGGATACCTAAGGTGAAGGGCAGTTTGAAAACCTTTTGCAGGCAGCTACTCTTCTGACATATTCTAATCACTCCTGATAGCACAAAAAGAAATATTAGCAATTAAGACCGACAAAGGCACAAATAAACTTTAAAAATGCATCTGTATCAAACACCAGGCACAATCCTGATCATTTCACTTCAATATAAAACACAGTCGACCTAAAACAGGAGCAAAAAAATGTAACGAGAATGAACGGCTAATGAAAGGGTTTCCAAACGAGAGAAAGTAAATTACAAGGAAAACTGAAAGGACAAGGGTCCTTAAAGTCTTTGGAGATACAGAAAAAGGTTTGGGTTGTATTTATTCACAGTTCCCCTAAATACAAGAATCTGTAGCACTCAGAAAATCCATTTGGAAAACAAAAGGTAGCATTTTACACACAAAACTTCTCTCCTTTCATTTACTCTGCCAATGAAAACTTCAGTTTCATTTGATGCACCAGATCTTGTACTGTAAAAGACAAGGAAAGATTCACCAGTGTCACCTCTGATTTTACAGTCATTTACAATTGGCTTCTTCCAGCCTCTTTTCATGGCCGAGCCCTGGTCCATCGAGACATCTCCTCTAAGAAGAAAGACTGAGATCACTGGACTGGGCTGCCCAAAGAGGTGGTGGAGGCCCCATCCCTGGAGTCATTCAAGGTCAGGCTTGATGGGGCTCTGCCCTACACAGAGGTGTCCCTACTTGTGTAGGGAGGTTGGACCAGATGACCTCTAGATGTCCCTTCCAGCCTGAAACATTCTATGATTGTATAAACTGGGGCTGTTTAGTCTTGAAAGGAGAAAAGTGAGAGGGGACCTTATGAATGTCCATAAATAACTGAAGGGTGGGTGTCAAGTGGAAGGGGCCAATCTCTTTTCTGTAGTGCCCAGCAATAGGACAAGGAACAACAGGCATAAACTTGAGCATAGAAGGTTCCACCTCAATATGAGGAGGAACTTCTTCCCTGTGAGAGTGACAGAGCCTGGAACAGGCTGCCCAGAGAGGCTGTGGAGTCTCCTGCTCTGGAGACTTTCAAGACCCTCCTGGCTCTGTTCCTGTGTGGGCTGCCCTGGGTGACCCTGCTCTGACAGGGGGATTGGACTCAATGATCTCCAGAGATCCCTTCCAACCACTACCATTCTATGATGCTCTGAATGCTGGTAGAGAAGCCTTTAGTCTATACCTGCAATCCATGTTGACACTTGCTCTGTGCTTCTGTGATTTCTACAAAATTTTTTTTGGTTGCTTGGTTTGCAGCTGGAGGAAGTAGAGGGTTCACCACCAGCACGTACAGAAGCAAGTTCCCACCACCTCGTCTACCCCTTGCTTCACCACAAGGACCACTCTGGCAGCTTCAAAGCCACCGGCAGCCTTGCTGCACTGAAAGGGAACAGCTCAGCCCACTCATGTTCCCACTCTCCTTCTTACTTCTTCCTTCCTATCTCAATCACTCCCAGCAGCAAAGTCCTCTCCAGTTCCTCCTCATCTTGCCAGATCCTTCAGTGAATGGACAACACTCATGAAATAGGAAAGAAACATTCAATTATTTTGGCAAGGAGCAGTCTTCTGCCATTTTAATGAATAAATCTTCTATGAGACAGGGTCCAAAGAGTGCCAAACCCACACGAGGTAAGTGTCAGGGTGAAGATGACAATGTAGGGGAGAAGCAGATACAAAGACAAGCTGCTGGAAGCCTTCTTAGATCTTCTTATGTCTCACAGAGCTGTACCTTGCAGTGTAAATCGATGTTTCCAGAGATCTACTACAAAATCAAAACCACTTTCCCAAATGTAGTAGTTAACTCCGAACTGGTTATTTTGTGCACTCAGTTAAAGGAGGCTCTCTCCCAAAGCACAGCACAGTTGCCAAAATGATATCTAATCTACCACGCTACTCTCTACTCCCCCCGTACAACCGGAAGCTTCTGCAACCCTTCACAACCAGCATTTACCATCGACGTTCAGGTTCACACTCAGTAACAGAAATTCCAGTATTCAAATCCCTTTTCCCCAAAAAACTTCAGATATATTGCACAAGATCTGCTCTGCTTTCCATCTTCCAATCAGTTATGTATCCATAAGACCCCCTCCTCTTATCTCATGGCAAGTTGGTGGGGGGGTTGACTGTACTAACCCAGACACTGTTGCTCAGGGCTGTCTTTCTGCTGAAAATATAGGCAGGGCTGTGATGTAGGACTTTCTTCACAACACTTCTGTGGTCTTCCCCAGTCTATCACATTCATGCACGGGCCTCCTGTTCCTCAGAGAACAGTTTTTACCAAATGATTCCATTTTCACAAGTCAGATCTATCTGCAGCTCTTCAGACACCCAGGGAAGCCAATTTACACATGTCACACTTCTCACCTACTTGGGTATTCTCAGTGCATTAATACAACTACTTCAGGAATACAGGAAAGGAAAGGGGATATTACAGCTTATCCCAGAAATAAACAACAAATCACGAACGGAAATGCTGTCTTCACAGAGCTAGAGAAAAGAAATAATGCTGAGATTAATAATTTGGAGACGAGTGCTGAAATAAATGAAGAACGAAGAGCTACAAATGTGAGACAACGTTGAGCTACACCCAATATCTCTTAGTGATTGGAAAATGCACACTTCTATATTAATATAATATGCCCAGTTTTTTCCTCACTTCTATGGGCTTTAATCTCATCCATAAACATTGTGAAGTTAAAAATCAGTTTATTAGAAATACTAAAAGTATTTTAATTCCATTTTTTGACAGAAGATAATATTTCTATTTGGATCGTGTTCTTTCCAAATACATCTTCACTAAATAGCAGCTGGGAATAAAGTTTGATTTTCTACTCTAAATCCATCAGCAAAACAAACCTAAAAAAATCAAATGGCCATCCCAATAACAAGTCAACAGTGTTCATGCAACAAAAATGGTTAAAACAGAGACATTCTGGTTTTATCAACTGATCAGAACTTCGGTTAGGATCAAATTGTCAATCTCTAAAAATGTAATTAAAATTAAAAAAAAAAAAAAAAAACACAAAACCACACTTCAGAATGCTAGATGACATCAAGAGCTCATTGTTAAATTGGAATTTATTTAGCATAGAATTGTTATGGGAAGGTTTCTTTCCCAGTATCAATATTTTCCCAAGCTCGGCAGCTCGAGAAGTTATTTTAAGCTGTTACAAGAAAAGAATGCCTTATGCTCAAAATGTGGTCTGCCAAGTCACTTATGAGTAACAACAAAATTGTTTCAAGGTCACCCTCTTTTCCTGGATACAGGGGAGGCAGTCGCACAACAAGGAGGGAGAATCAGGGCAGTAGCTGAAATTTATTTTGATGTAAAAGCTTCGAGGAAAAAGGAAGAAGGGCATAGCAATCGTGGTATTGTAAGTACTGAGAAACCTATTTTTGAGTAATTTTTTGGCAATTTTACTTTTTGCTGTCAGATTTGCTGTGCTGGACCTAGACTCTTTCATTTGCTCCAGGGTTTTCATCTGTTAAAGTCAGAAACAAACTTCAGAAGTACAACAAAAAGTCGTTGCTCTTCTCTGTTCATGGTTTTAGGGTTAAATTCTTAAGTTTCAGAGTCAAAGAGAATGCAAATGTAAATTCAGCTTTAAGTTTGCTTAAATGAGAGACACCCCCAAATTTAGAACAGCTACTTTGAGTACTGGGAAAGCAGCACAGGGGAAAGGGACCTGAGGGTCCTGGTGGACAGCAGGATGACCATGAGCCAGCAATTGGCCTTCCTGGCCACAAGGGCCCATGGCAGCCTGGGGTGTATCAGGAGGGGTGGTTAGTAGGTCGAGAGAGGTTCTCCTCCCCCTCTACTCTGCCCTGCTGAGGCCACATCTGGAATATTGTGTCCAGCTCTGGGCCCTTCAGTTGAAGGACAGGGCACTGCTGGAAAGAGTCCAGCGCAGAGCCACAGAGATGATGAAGGGAGGGGAACATCTCCCTGCTGAGGAAAGGCTGAGGGAGCTGGGGCTCTTTAGCTTGGAGGAGACTGAGGGGTGACCTCATTCATGTTGATAAATATGGAAAGGGTGAGTGTCAGGAGGATGGAGCTGGGTTCTTCTTAGTGACATCCAATGATAGGACGAGGGGCAAGGGGTGCAAGCTGGAAGAGAGGAAGTTCCATGGAAACATAAGGAGAGACTGGAACAGGCTGCCCAGGGAGGGTGTGCTGGAGTCTCCTGCTCTGGAGACATTCAAAGCCCACCTGGATCTGTTCCTGGGTGACCTGATCTAGGTGACCCTGCTCTGGCAGGGGGGTTGGACTCAATGTTCTCCAGAGGCCCCTTCCAACCCCTAACATTCTGTGATTGTGTATTCCGATTACATGCTGATGGAAATCTAAAGGTAAAACAAGTTTATCTATACAACTTTTGAATTTGAAAGCTCTTTAACATTTTGGAGAGAAGGGACAGACAGAGGGTTACCAGAATCTCATTCTTTCTACCAGCATCATATTGTCAGTCATCTAGCCACAATTTACTATAGAACTGGTGTTTTGCGTAACTATCCCTAAAAAATAAGAGTGACAAAACAAGAATCAACAGCAGTGACATACTGTAATCACAGCTCTCCAGTCCTTAGCTAGCCTTTAACCTTAGCATCATACTGCCTTTGCTGAAAATAGCTTTATTTTTGTATTGGTTTCAAGTTAACATTTGTTACAGGCATCCTTTCCAAACCCACATTTTGTGTATCACATGCCTCTCTAACTCAACAGTGCTTTCCAAGAGGAAGTAAACAAAACAACAGTATTATTTAGAATTGACCATCTGTTTAACACAAAACCCAGAAGTTCATTTCCTTTCCAGTGCACTGGGAAAAGCTCCTAATATGCTTTTTCTATTATGTGAAGAAGCCACTCAAAGACTTTCTCCCATTATGCCAAAAGCAACCAGGCACTAAATTCTTAACATTAATAGAGTCCCTGTAAGTCTCCAAAAGCAGATGCAAATGAAATGCAATTGATAGCACCGAATTTCAGCAGCAGTTTGATTACTTAGCATAGTTAACTCTAGACCATGAATATTCACAAATTCAATTTCAGCACAGATCTATGAAATTGGTCTCCATCCCATTCTCACCAACAGTATTCCAGCCAAAACAGTAACTTCTTGTGTGTCTTTCTAGAAGGTTCAAAGCACATCTAACCAGCATTAAAAGCACCAACATCACCTTAATCTTACAGTGACCTGGGCTGGGCACTAACACCACGCACACAAACATTGTTGTAAGGATGAAACTTCACTCCCAGCAATACCAAATCATATTCCTCTCTATTTTATCTCTGCATTCAGAGATAAAACTATGAATTATACAGGGTGAAGAGACGATTGTTTGGAAATGGTAAGTCCAGCAAAGAAAGCCCTTTCCTCAGTTTGGAGAAATAAACACAGGTTGTAACTCTGAGCATACACCAAAATATAGAGGGTATTTTTGAGAGCATCTATTAGGACAGCAACAAAGAAAATCCTAAAATGGCAATGCTTTTACCTTGACAGGTTGCTAATCTCAAGCTACCAAAAAACTAATGGATTTGGGTAAATGAACTTATGAATAACAGACATTAGGTTCATACCCTACCTTGTTTCAAACCGCCTCTGTTTGCCCAGGTGCTCACCAAAACCTGTGGCTATTACTGGCAGATCCTTGTTATCTTGAGAAGGAAAGCCTCAGATTTTTTTGGAAATGTAGCTACACCAAACACATTTTTATCTCCAAAGCTTTTCACTGAGCAACAGGGAAAAATTCCATACAATTGCACATGAAGATTTTTGGGGTTTTTTTTAATGCGCAAAATACAAGCGACTGTTTCAGTGAGAATTCAACTGGACACAAGTTCTGTTCACACACATACTTGTAAAATGGGAGATTATAAAAGAGTTTCCTTTTTTTTTTTTTTTATTTTTAATGGGTAAGCAAGGGCCTGTAATATCCCAAAGAAAGTACTTTCATATTCCAACCAAAGTATAAGGATCACTGAAGTGTCTGTATGCATGAGCTTGTGAGAAGAAACCATGGCTACGGATGGTTGGGGTTGTTTTTCTCCAGTTGCTTAGGGGTTGGGTTTTTTTTGCTGTTGAGAATCTCTGCCTACTATGAACTGAAGTGAGGTCACCAAATATGTTATCATCGAGCTGGAAATCTGTCAAGTTGACATATGGTTTTTGAGAGCCTTCAAACGAAGGGCTACTTTTACAAATAAAACAAATCCAAACAAAACAGTTTGTTAATCTAACTTTAAAATATTCTAATCACTAAATGCACAAGAAAACTGTATTTTTAAACCAACAAAAAAAGGTTATGAAGTTGACTAAAAGCAAGTTAAAGGGTGTTATTTCTCCTTAATTATGGAAAAGAGATTGGCTATCCATCTGCCCAAGATGATTTTCAAGGAGTTCCTGCAAACAGTACCAAACACGCTCATGCTTAGGATTGGAATGGGTGCCACTAGTACAAAACAGATTCTTGTTCCTTGTAGCCAAAAACTTCAGAAAAACAACAAAACCAAGACAACCCACTTGCATTCATGAATATAGACAGACAAATATAAAAAAGCATTGATATATTTCCACTGAAAACTACCTTCCCATAATAAAAAATTGACAAAAATTGCACATCAATCGTAAAATAAAAAGTTTCCCAAGAAATAAATTTAGTATTTCTTAGTTTTGCTTTTAATACTTTTACTACCATTAAGTGCATTAACCAAGTTTTCATCAGCAATTCACGTGTTGTGTTAGTGTCACATGAATGCTGAAGCTGCATGCCAGCAAAGTTAGAATGCATTATGCACTTTCTCAATGAACTATGTTAAAGGGCTTAATAAAAGGATTTCAGAAAGGAACAAACAGCCAAATAAATTTTGCTGTAGAGTTTGCTTCATGATTTTCCCTCCCTCCACCCCCCCTTTTTTTTTTTAAGGGGGAACATCACAAATTATTCCAGAGAGCAACTGGTTAACCCTTACTCATCTTTCTGTTTTAATAAGTGACAAGAGAATACCAAAATATAGGGACAGTCAAAGCTAAATAAAGTCCCCCCCTACCACCCTGCATTTTAATGTGAAGGACATCAAAGATACTTCTCTTATTCCATTCAGAACAGCTGCCGTCTCTAAGAGGCTTTGTATTTGTTACAGGACAGAACATTTTCTCCATGGAGATAGTGGAACAGGAGTAAATATATTCTTCCCATCACTGAAGAGTTTTATTTTACTAATAGTAGTTGACTATATAGAGCAATACATTCCTTAAGATGACAAGCTGGTGTTCAGCTGTTTCACATTCTGTATTGTGCTTATATCACACTGTACAAACAATTATGGCATAAAAGCAAAATAAGAGAGACAAAAATTACATTTATCACTGCAGGAATGATCCTTACATCTAAAAAACCATGATAAGAGCCAACTGATCTTCAGAAGTACAGATGATCAGTAGTAAAGAGCACAACAAACTTGTCTTCATAAAACTTAAAAGAGCTTCCTTGTGAAAATGTACACATAGATATTAAGCATTCAGTTTTGCAATATCCTAGATATTTTTGTGCCAAATAAAAAAGTATAGTATTATATATAGGCTAATATTTAATTTTCAGCACAACCAATTCTATAGACCTCAGTAATCATTTCATTATAATTTTAGGCATAATCTATTTAAATGTTCTTAAACAAGACATGTTTGAGTGTATATACAAAAATATCACTAACTGAAGATGTGTTCAGAACCTTGCATTAAAGAATTCTGTCTCAGGTTCTACTAACACAAAACTACTTGATACATTTACTGTGAAGGAAGCATCAAATGCAAAGCCAGCAATCTAAAACTAAAAAGAACCAGGAAGGTCAGCTGTAAAATAGAAGATGGGAACCTGAAAAACAATGACTAATAACTGAAATGCTTGAAAAGAATTAAATGTGAAGGTCAAGTGAGAATGATTAATTCAAGGATATGAGTACAGCACACAATGCATGTTTATACTGCACCTTCCTAATCAATGAGACAAGGTCTTTAAAAAAAAAAAAACCCAAACCAAAATTAACTGATAAGAGCTCTCAGTAGAGATGTGCCAGATTCATAGAATCAGAGGATACGAGCTTGGCAAATGGAGAAATAAATACTTCTAATTACTAGGTATCTTGTCCATCTATACACAAAAACAATACTGTAATAATGACATCGGCTGTTTCAGTTGCAGTCAGAGTTTTTCAACTATTAGTCACGCACATAAAAACACCCACAGAGTTTCACTGTGAGGAATTACCCCACTTGAAGGCGGCAAAGCAACGTTAACAGCCAAAGAATGAGGTCTTGAAGTCACCAGAATTCAATCTTCCCCTCTGAAGAGGGAAGCACGTGAGGAGCTAAGAAGTGCACTATTCAAATAAGTTTTTAAAATAAAATATATATTTATACACACACATACATACATGCATGGGTGTCATATATATATATAGTGACAACTTGCACCAGCCTCCTTGAGGTCTGCAAGCAAAAGCTAAACTAATCAGGCAGCTGAGCACTTGGATATGAGATAACTAACTAGAAGTTTTAATTAGCTTTTTGTGAAATCTTAGCTGGGCACTACTTTTATGGAAGAAATTCCTGAAAACTCAGCACTGTTACCCTATACAGCTTGAGTAATCCCAACACTGCAGACGGCGAGGAGTCTCCACGTCCCAAGACTCCACACATAATTTTTCTTTGTAAAGTCCTGGTTGAAATAACGACGTCAATTAAATCTTGTCACAAGAAATAACTCCAGGCAAAGTATTTATTTCTGAAAAATTAGCCTAAGAGTCATCATTTGGCCAGTTTTCAAGGAGCCTTCAGAGTGCCTGTTGCTTCCAACAGAGGCAATTAAGATCCTGGCTGGGAAGGAGCGGGGTCCTCAAACACATTTTCAGACTGAAGCCTGTATCAGCCTCAAACACTCTCAAGAGCTTTAGCAAACCCATGCAGCTTTGCACAGTGGCATATTTACATACAACTTTACAGTTTGCCCCACTGTTTCTTACCTTACCCTTTTTGAAGGTGTAATTCCAAGACACAAGGATCTATAACCTCAAACAGACAGCCAGTAACCGAAAGCCTCTTAGCTGACCGTGATCTAAATCTCTACTTAAGAAGAGCAAAAGCACTCAAGACTCAGCAGCGTATAATTATTTTCTCAAGTTTTGTATAACAAGCAGTTCCTCCCAAAAAGATTTTTGGGAAACAAGCCACTAACCCTCCACAGTTTATAAACAGCATTGTTTTCTGCGCACATTCAATTGGTAACACAAAGCTAAAATGTTAACTTGTATTCAATTTTTTTTTTGCAGCGTTTTTCCACTGTGGTTTTTATTATTATTATTCTTGCAGCCTCCTTTTCTTACTTGATCTTTAAAAGAACCAAAAAGAATGGAAACCCCTCAATAAAAGATTTCTTGTACTTTTTGAAAAGCATAATAGTAACAAACTTCTCATGGCCGTCAAGCAAAAAAATACCTAAAACCTCTGTATCAACTGCCACCTTGGGACACGTGCAGAAAACACTGCTACGCCGATGCGCAGCGCACGCCGAGCTGCTTTCGTAGCTATTTGTACTTACACGGTCTTTGTCATCAGCCACATCACAAAGAATGTCATCGAGATCTAAGATCCCACCATCCCCGTGCTCCAGTCGATGCACTTGTATCCAGTAATTTGGATCCTGAATAAAATATAAAGAAAAATAATATCAAATATCACATACCCATAGAAAAAGGTTATTCCACCACGGAGTTAACATCCCAGTCCCACAAATGCTCGGCATTAAAATATCCATTTAGGTCATAGTCCTGTAAATAAATGTAAATTGAGAAGTAAAGCCAAAAGTCTTTTTTTAAATCGCCCTAGATTAGATGCATACTCTTCCCACTTTTATCAGCTCTGCATGAGTCACAGTCCCATCGCTGACATACAGGGGAACAGCATTCCCTGTGTTACTGACTGTATAAAGAAAAATGCTTCATCCTCAAAATAAAGTATCTCAAACAGTGGGCAACAGGCACAAAAAGCACTGGACAGCTGTAAATTGTGGGCGTTTTACAGGACAGCTCTAAAGGGTACAAAGCAATATTTAGATGCTATCGAAGGCCTTCCTTCTGTGCTTGGATAAGAGTTTGTTTAGGGGGTTTCTAAATCTTATAGGAAGAGCACTTTCCACATTTTAATTAAGAAATGATACATATACACAGACGCACATATAGACACATATATATGCATATATATCTCTCTATATATGCATGTATTTACATGAGTGTGGTTTTGTGCCTATACATGTGCCTACCAGTAACTGGGAGGACTGGCTCTAGAGTCTTCATTATTACTTTTGATACAAAAGGAAACCATAAGGAATAAAGTTGTGTCCACAAAGTGTCTTCTACATATCACTACATCACCTGAGTGCTCTTTAGTACTCAACCTGCTCTTCTCAAAGGGTTTGTTTTCTAACAAGGGAAAGTTGCACTGTAAACACACAACTTGAACACCATACAGAATCTTTTCTTGCTTCTCCAGTACTCCCCCCCTTAAGAGTGCCAATGCCCCAGGCTGTCAGCAAGTGCCTAGCACTAAAAGCTTCCTTGCTTTTCAGTGAGCAGCCACACCAGCACAAAGTGACTAATGTGAGGATTTTCAGAATTGCAACATCTTGCCAAGTGCCTGACTTCCTAAAAATAGCAACTAACATTACAGTCTTTTCAGGTTTCATTGTCTAAATGTCAAAAAAAAAAAACAAAAAACCCCACACCAAATCACGAAAGCAAAACAAAACAAAATAAAAAATATCCCCAAACAAAACACACCCACAACACCAAAAACAAACAACCACCACCAAACAAAAATACAAAACCATGACCACAAACAAACAAACAAAAAATCCACCAAAAATTTCCTCCACCCTTAAAGAACTTGAATAACATTCAGAATTTTAAAGGGTGGAACAGGATGAGAAATGGGACCACCAGAATTCCTCTAAACCTACAGGTAGTTTTAAATCCTGACAGGACATGCTGCATGAAGTCTTGCCCAGCATGCTATAGGAAAGAACAGCAAAGGATATTCATCTTATTTTTAATATCCTAGGACTCTGTTCACTTGCGTGTGATAGATCTGCATAGGTCAAAGATTTTGGGAGAAATCTGATAACCATGAAACTTACTTCATCGCTTTTGTAAGTACATCCACCTTAAATACTGCTGTAAATCACCCTCATCAGATGATCAGATTTCAGAATTACATTTTACAGTCATTAGGCTAGTCATTTCAGAAATTAGAGAAAAAAATCTCTAATTTAATTTCTCTAAGTATTAAATATCATTATCTTACATTTCTTCTAAGCAAGCATTTATTATACAATTAACTGATTTTCCTAGTACATGGCCTTTCCCTAAACAGCACTTACTGCTGTAGCACAGCATAGGAGAGCATTCAGCATCCTTTTTTTTTTTTTTCTAAGTAAAAAAATGAGGAATAATTACAAATAGTCCAATGTTTTTGTCCTGGTTTGAGTGAGAACAGACCAAATTCAGTTCAGTGATTTTTACTTTTCAGCTCAGTTCTTCTAACACTGGGAAGCGTGCACAGAGGAGCACACAGAGCTACGTAACACAGCTATTTACTCTGTTATGAAAGGTATATAATGCAAATACTCTTTTTTTCCTGAGTTTGAATACTCCACTAACACTTGCAGACAGGGCTGGAAAAAGCCTTCCGGGTACACCAAAAATCCTTCAAAGTTCCTTAACAAACAAGTTCTAAAGGGAATTCTGCTGAAGAGGTGCCTTTATAAACCCTGCTCTCAAATTAAAAGGAAAGAGGATCCTTCCTCATTCTCCAGCTCATTCCAAATAAATCTCCTCTGCCTCTCCTATCTACACCAGAGACTGAAAAACAGTTGGGAGGACCCATGCTTTGAAGAGAACCAAGACGACAAGATACAACGCATCTCACACCCCTAAAGGTCCTGCTTCAGGTTTCCCCCTGCTAATTTCTCCATCTCAAAGCCAAGTGAGAATTGAACCATAAGCCAGGCTTCACTGCAGAACCAGAAATGGAGAACCTCCTTCAGGCTTTAAGAGAGTCTGATCACAGGCTTTGCCATTTTTGTCTTCTTGCTGAGGAACGGAAACATCAAAACCAGATAACTTCGATTCTGGCTCAGTGACTTGACTACATCGATCAAAACAAACAGCAGCCAAACTGAAATTACAGCTTCAATATTCCCATATCCTTATTTTCTTTTTTCTTCCTACCACAATTATTTCCCACCTCTAAGGCAAATGCAAGAGAACATGCACAATTACAGAATCAATACTAGAAACGCCCGCTTCCAAAGCACTATTGTGCTATTTCAGCATGTACAATCTATATTAAAAATAGCTTTGATATATAAGCTGCATCACTTCTGCTAATTAGATCCTTTAAAAGTTTCTAGATATTGCATAAAGTTTTAGACAGACTTCATTTTTCCTGCATCACCTATTTGTTGTGCCACAGCCTGAACTGCTCTGGTCGCTCTTCCTGTCAGACCAGGTCCTGATACAAAACAATACATTAGCAAGACCAGACAAGAAATATATAAAACTAGTTTGGCAAGAATTTACTCTGGCAGGATTTGTAAGTAAATATGAAATAACTATGAAGCTTCTCATTAAAGCCCTCTCCAAGCTTCACAGAGCAGTCTTCCTCTTGAGGCCCTTTTACTCTATTAAAGGCTTCACGTAAAGCAGGGATTTGGTGGGGGAGGCTTTGGATGGAAGGGAGATCTAAGGGAGAGGGGAGTACTGACATTTTATGGAGATTAGTTACAACACACAAAAACCAAACCAAACAAACGAACAAAAACATTGAAGCTGGGATTTGACCCAGTTAAAAAAATCCACAGCTACTCATGGTTCCAAATTTTAACAATTAATTCTATGCATTAACCAATCAAACAACATGGAAACACCCAAACTGCATCAATGTTCACATTCAAATTCCTGTTCTGTGTTCTGTCTACGGTGAACACGTGTCGTACAAGAGTCAGCTCGTATGTACTGCTTGCTAAATAAAAAAGAAACTGGACCAAACGGATTTGAGCTCAAGTGCTACTACATCAATATTACAAGAGTATCTGTATTCACAGCTTGGCCAAGTTGTCCTTCTCAACTGCAGCCAGTAAACAGATACTCAGAATTCCCTATGCAACAGAAGCAATGCAGTCCTCAAGGATTTTCTGAAGCAGTCAAAAATGCTGTTTTGGCTTAGACCAGTTGCTGAGTCACAAAGGGGAAATCGGCAATTACCAGAGTTAACTGGAGTTTACACAGCTTTATCTGCAGGGTAAACTGGTCCAGTCTTTCCTTCAGGACACCCAAACCACCTTTGGGGTCACCCTCTTTGGGTGGCAGTGCAGAGCTCTCCAGTGAGATCTTGCAAATGAGGGACTGGTTCCAACACTCACAAATGAGGGGGGCTGGTTCCAACACAGAGAGGTGACCTGCTCAGGTCAACATGGTGCCTGCACGAGTGAAAAGGAAAACATCTTCTTGTTACAAAACAAGGAAAGTGCAAATTCTATTGAGCCTCCCAAAGTCAGTTTCTGCAAAGATGAAAAAAATACTCAACAAAGTATTTTAAATTACTCAGAAGCTTTTCAAGCAATTTGCCTCAGAGTTTTCTGGTTTAAGGACACATCCCAGAGTTAGATGCTTTAACTGCAACACGGAAATTCAAATTTCCAAACAACAGAAGATTTCCACGTTTTGTTAACAAAAAAAGCCACATTTATATTCCCTCACTGCTATTACTGTGCGAAGGGTACTGCACTCTCCAAATCTGCAATGCATTTATTTAGAGATAGAAAAACATGCTTGGATAGAAAATTCATTAGCTACACTGCTCCACCAACGTGTAAATTGGCAATGTGCAATTATTTTGTAAAAGCTGTAAAGATGCCTTTGTCACTGGTTCATGCAGAAGAACTAGCAAGTTCACTTCATTGAATACAAGGATAGAAATAATGCTAAACCTGACTTAATATCCTCATTTAAATATTGCATCACTCAGCTCAAGTCTAAGCAAGTCAGATCTCCTGTTTCCTGTGCACACCCATTTAACTACTCTCCTCGAATATGATTATAAAGGTACTTACAATTTAAACTCAGAAGCACTACATTTTCTGCTCCCAAAGTCCTCTATAATGGAAGATAAATATTTGCTAAGTGAACGCCAGCACTGAGAGTGGAAGCAAGAGCACATAAAGGCAGTAAGAACTCAGCCATTCATATTCTGTTTATTCCATACAACACGACTTCCAAAAAACACAAAGGAAAACCTGAGAAAACCATTAGTTCAAGTATTATCACTCAGTATTCTGTAGCTAGTGATTTTATCTTCCCACATAATGGAAACAAGGACCGTATGTGGAAAATAGTATTTAGAAATAGGAATGGAAACTGCAATGTGTTCTTATTAATGGCATAGGAAGATTTCTTATTCTTTTAGATCTATATAGGGTCTTGGCTTCTGCAAATGTGCCTTTTCCAAAGAAGTACATAAATATTTAAACATAAACAGTTACAGTAAATAAGATTCTTTGAAATATTTTGTCCGTATCGTACAAGACAGCACCACAAACTTCTTAGCAGTAGCCACCTAGCTAACGGAAAGCAGAAAAAAAATCAGGCTCCTAAAAAGCTCATCTTGCAATGGTTTTGTGTTTACAAATTACGCTGGCTGCTGTGATTCCATCTCACCTGCCCACGAGGAGGATGTCCTGAAGCATCAGGAACTACTTTATCTGCAGGGCTAGTCATGGAGTGGGGGTGGGATACAGGACGGGTATTTTCCTGTGCTTGGTTTCAAGCCCACCCAGCGAACACTACTGGGGGAGGACAGCAAACCCTCCCCGAGAGGTGTCTGTACTTATTACCTTTGACCGTAACAACTCAGGTTTCCCAACTGCAGCTTTCAGCTGGCTGCAGACCAACAGCAATTGCCACGACAATTTGTTACGCATCTTGAAATCGAGTAAACCATGGGGGGTTTTTTTCCCCCCATGCACACCTACATTTTCTAATCTGTTCAGGCCAAAAATAGGAAGTGTGTTTCTTACTACAGAGCATTATCTGAGGAAACAGATTGGCTTTTCCATACTGAGCTCACCAAGGCTCTCTGTGCTTATCAGAGATCATCTTTCTAAAAACTAAATAAACTAAATTTGGGGGGGGGGGGGTCTTTAGCTTTTGCTTTAAGGTCTTTTTTAGGACATGGATGAATTCTAAAAAAACACAGTCAAATGGACAGTCATGCACAGACCTTTCTGTGGAACTCTCAAAGGAAAATGGACTCTCCACTAGGATGAGTGAAAAAGCAGATCCATGGCTGGCAATGTAACTTTTCATTTATAAATAAGGAGATAAAGGGAAAGCAAGTATATATTTTTAGTTTCTGCTGGATTCATTTGGAACAGTGGCCATGTGTGTGGCTATCTTCATTGTTCTGAGAAGAGATAAAGCCTTGATGGCAAAAAGAGTACACACAGATCAAAACCCACTCAATCATCAGGCTGGGGTGTGTACCGGACTTGTCTGTTCAGCAAGCATATGGCACTCGGGCGTGTTAACACAGCCCAAAAGGAAAATAATGGTTAATAAAAAACTAATAGATCTGAAAATTTGCCAGTGAATTCATTCATTTCCCTGTCTAGCTTTGTTCTGCAGGAGAGAACCGTCAAAACAAGCAGTCAGGTGCCAGAGGAAAGCCACAAACGCTTGCAATGTCAGCTGGCTTCCAGTTACATTCCACAGCCCGACAAGCTGGCAGGAAGGAGTGCCTGGGTTTGAATTGCATCTCCTTCCCTTGCCTGTCTCCTCGAATTTCAGATGCAAAGACCTGCTGCATAACACGCAGCAGCAACGGAGGGGGGGAATCGGCCTGGAAGTCGGTTGTGCTCTCTGAGGTGTGCTGATACTGCACCACAGACCGCTGGCAGCAGAGTCACCATCTATGCAAGGGCACAAACCAGCAAAATGCTTAATGTTAAGTAGCCTAGTAGGCCTCAAAAACTAACTGATACCTGGCACAAGTCTTAGGTTACCAGGTGATGAGCTGAAGGGACAGTTGCTTTTTCCATTTCTGACTGCACTCCATCTGCAATCGCTCCCCTCACGCCAACTGCAGAGCACAATTTCACCACCCTGCTCTGTGTCCCATGAAGTCAAGAAAAACAAGACTACAGAAAACAGCTGAATGCTCTATGGTAGAAAATAAGCTTCATCCCTTTCATCCTTTTGTTTCTTAACATAGAAACGTCTGGGTTGGAAGGGAGCTCTAGAGGTCATCTGGTCCAACCCCCCTGCTGAGAGCAGGGACATCCTCAACTAGAGC
>JANIJG010002052.1:69475-122899 GCA_024611175.1 Megaceryle torquata | reverse complement strand
TTTTCCCTGTTTGTGTGATTTAACGTGCTATTATTTTAAAAGCAAAACCCAATATTTGTGCTTTAGGATACCAGGATTGCTCTTGCAGGAGCAGCAGACCTAGACCTTGCACAACTGTCAGTGGCAATTCTGAGCAGAAGATGGTGATGGGTTCTTTACTATTTTTATCTGTAAAGAAGAGTTTAAAAGGCAACCTATTCTGATTTACTAAGATACTAGATAAAATTTATCTAACCTGCATGCACCGCATTTGTAATCCAAGCTATTTTTACGTACTTTAATGATTTTTTTTTTTTTTTTTTGTGATTTTTAATCCTGTTAGCCTTGCAGTAGTTATGCAGCCTGGGAAGAGTGATCTGAACAGCAGACGAGGAAGTCTTAGAACAAAAAGGAAAGGATTGAGTGGTTACATGCTAGTCCCTGACTGCTAGATGACTAGTCCCTGTCTGGGGATGTAAAGGCAAGAATTAATCTCACTGCAGAGTTCCTGGGCAGGGTTGGATGTTCCAGAAAGGGCAGCTAAATACCTCTTGAGCACAAGGAACTACTACCTAAAGCTCATGAAGTAATGTGGATGTGTAAGCTTCCCATCCCTGCCATGATGAAATCAGAGATGATATGGCTGGAGACTGCTGGCTGTCCAGGGTCCAAGTTTTCCTGTTTGAGCAATCACCTATAGTTTATCTTCAAAGGACCTGAGCAGTCCTCATAATTCCTTTTTCTGAAGAAATGGACCTTAATGTTGCTGTGTCACTACTTTGTGCAGACTGTATAGTGTGGCTTTACCGTTCACTGTTAGGAAGGGTGAGCCTTGCTTTTTGGTGTCTTCTATTACAGGCTTCTTTATATTCACGAGCTCTTAAAATGTCACTGGTCACTGGACAAAGGTCAGGAATTCTTAACTCATGTCCCCATGTCCTAGGCTGCTCTCAGTTGCTTACCTTTTGACCCATTCATTCACCTTTTCTGTTGTCCAGTGGACAGCCAAAGAGCGAGACCTGAGTGCCCTCTAATTTACTGGGTAGGAGACTGTTCTGCAAAAGGACCCTCACTGTGGAAAGGTAAATTATAGTGGATGTTCTTGGAGTAGATCATAAAGCTTTTTAACCAAGAGATTTTTTTTTCAGAGGAAGAGCCATCTCTGAAGATTTTTACGTTTAAATTCAATTGAAATTTTACGCTGACAATGATCATCTTGTTTCACTTCTTAGGGCTGTCCAGCAGGCATAGAGGATTTTTTTCCTGGAATAAAAAAAAAAAAAAGAATGACTAATCTATTTTTATTTGAGGATGATTCATAACCATAAACCACAAAAGGTTGTTTTGCTAGTCATGGGTGCTAGACAGGTCCCAAAAAATCCATGCAATTTCAAAGACAAGGTTTTTGATTTCACTGGATAAGATTGTGGTTTGAAAACCTTTGGCAGGCATTCAGGATTTTTAA
The DNA here is from genome assembly GCA_024611175.1 of Megaceryle torquata. Classification (NCBI taxonomy): domain Eukaryota; kingdom Metazoa; phylum Chordata; class Aves; order Coraciiformes; family Cerylidae; genus Megaceryle; species Megaceryle torquata. Next base: position 121,455 of record JANIJG010002052.1, on the reverse strand, counting down.
GTGCACACAAGGAGGCTAAAAAGATCTGAGTTAAATGTCTAGGCCATTCTCCTCTGAAGAAAAGCTAGGCATAAGTCTTTGCCGTTTGCCTTCTGACTTTTTCATTGACTACAAACACACAGGGAATGAAGGCCTGTAATGCAAAAAAATTTCTGTCTCTTTCTGGACATAAATTCATGGCCTTTACTTCTTTATGGACAGTATCTTGCTTACCTGTAAGAATGGCCAGGTTTTGAGTTCCATATGGTTAGGATTAATCAAAATGTCTGTTCATTAATACCAAGTCACTCATGAAAATTCAAAGCTAATGGTTACAAGCCAGTTCTAGTGATTAAACGAGTTAAACACAGAGGGTGCCTACACCTACATGTCACACCTACCTCAGTACCTGCACCTGCATTTTAGCTCAGATCAGCAGTGCCACAGCTTTCCAAGCAAATCTCTTCACTGTGCTCACTCACCATGCTTTGGTGTTCATTCTGGAGGAGTTTCAGAGGAGACTAGACTGGCAGGTGCTCTTCAACTGCTTAGACAGTGTGGTCTGCAAAGAGTTTAGCTCTGCCTAAATTGGCTAGACTCTAACAGCATAAAATGGATGATATTTTAGTGTTCTTGATTCAGACAGCTGACAATTCTACTTTTGCATCCACTTATTTTAGGTGCTTCAGGATGAGCTTTTCTGCCCAAGGGTAGAAAAGGCACGTCAGACTCTGCATAATAATAACAATTGCTAAATATATTTTTTTTTCATATCCAAAGTTAGATTTTCTCTCTTTTTAAAAAGTGACCTATTATTTTAAATAACTTGTCTCTATGAGGACTTGACAGGTTTGTATAATCACCTCATAATAAGCAAACAGACTAATAATAATACTAATAATAGCTGTAAAACACTGAAATATTTTTCTTCTTCACCTTCATAAAGGCTTCTGGTGGAGTATATTGCCTGGCAGTAGACTTCAAGAAAGATGTGGAGTCATTGGGCAGAATTCATAAAGACAGATTAGATGTCAGAAAAATGTGATTTACAAGAAAAGATTGAAAGCAGTGTTGTTACTTAGTAAGGAGAGCAGAAGACATACGAGACAAACTGGTCTTTAAGGGTATATAAAAGGTAAATGCAAAAATGAGGGGATTAGATTGTGTTTGTGAGGATAGACAAGAGGTAAGGAGCTTAAGATGTGAATTTAAGTTAAATGCTGGAAAAACAAGTTGCAAATAGTAAGGATAGATATTCAGAGTCTCCTCTTGCCTGGGGAGCCTGTGGGAACACCGAAGGATGTTAAGAACAGATGAGACTAATTTGACAAGACTGACTAAGCCTTAGGACAGAAGTTTTCTTCTGCCTGGTTTTGTACAGGTCTATGACATGGGAAGAATCAACTTCAACATAGTTCTTCATGGGATCCTTTTTGGTCTTCAGAGCTCAGACATTTTACCGATTCACAGTTTGTTTCTTCACTGTTCCTCTCCTACCCATGTGTGTGACCTGCACCATGGCCACCCCACCGCCCTGTTGCTGAAATGCTCATATATGAGTATGCCTTCCATCAATGCAGTGAAGAATTTTTTTTTCTTTTTTTTTTTTTTCCCCTCTTTCTTTCTTTCTATCTGGTTTTGCTTGCACTGGCCTCTTTCTTCTTAGCACTATTTTATCTCTGTCTATGAGAAGTCCTGTTCCTGACACAGCTTTGCCTTCTCCCCACCCCCCCATCACCTTTCTATTTTGCTTCAAACCTCTGCTGAAAACACATTTTCTGCATCTTTTCTACCCGAGTTCCTCTTTCAACTGCCATCCAAATGTATAACTATCCAAATGATAATATTTAATTCTATAAATTATTATATTATATTTTGTATTAAAATTTTATTGAAAGTTATTTGAATTACATCATGCTACACAATGTAAAAAAAGGAAGTCTTATCGTTGTTCAATAATATTGGCAAAAAATTTTCAATGTTGTACCAAATGAGAGACAAATTTGGCCCTTGGCATCTAACATTTGTTTAGGGTATCTCGGGTGCATTGTGCAAGGATATTTACATTGTCTTTTCCAGACATTTTACTTTCTTCCATGGTATTCTCCCATGTGAGGATGCTTATTATTAATGGTGTAAAAGATAAAGACATTTTTCTTTAGTGTTTCATACAGAAAATCTGACTTACTACTGATTCTGTAGAGAGAATAAGAGACCAGAACATACATTAAGCAATAGATCTATGAAAGAGCAAGTTTTGCAGCATTCTTGGAGACACCTTTTCAGTTCAGTGGAAAAAATAAAACCAAAATTTCCAGGAGTTTTTTTTTTTGGTTTTCAGTTGTCTTGTCACCTTTTTCTTATATTTTATCAGATTTTGTTTACAATAAAGAAGGTCATGACCAAGATACTCATTTACTCAGAAAGTAAATAATTCAGACATGGATCTTTTAAAAGATCTAAAAAGAATTAAACATAGATCTTTTAAAGTATGAGGGTGCCCAGTTTCCATTGATTTTAATTCCCTCAAGGAGATTCAATGGGATTTTGTGTTCTAAATTCCTTGAAAATATCTGTATACTATGAATTGAATCAGCCCAAAGAACATTTATGCTTTATGATAGAAACAGATTGTTGTATTGTTTCTCGTTCACTCCCTCCAGTTTTTTAATGCTTCAACTGTTTTCCAAGCAGGGAGATTAAACAATGGTTATAACAAAGACTACATAAAGTTCAATTTTCTTGGATTTATCTGGGTCTTTACTCCATTTTGCAAGTGGAGCCCCATCCAGCTGGGCTAAGAGCTACCTGAACAAGTTTCCATGAGGCAAGCTAGCATGTGAACGTGCCCATGTAGTTCCTCAAAGGTAAGTGTCTATATGCACAGTAAACTTGGGATTACGGAAGGTATAGCATTTGTGTAAAAAAAGCAGATGGAGATGATGCTAAAACAAAAACTTGTGGATAGTCTAGCCATGTTCTTTTGCTGAACTGTTGGGAGTACCATATCTTCTTTTTTTTTTTTTTTTTTTTTTCCCTAACACACAGAAAAACAAGAAGCACATTTTATCCACAAGATATACCACCTTTGCTTTTCAACCCAAAACCTTCTTGTAAAGCATGTGATAAGTGTCCTTGAAAAGTAGTCTAAAAAAGTTGTTTAATGCCAGAAAAAAATGGAATTAATGAATAATCTTTCTTTTTTTGTTGCCATAATCCTATAAAAATGCTACAGATACACGTATTAGATATGCTAATACTGCTGTACAAGCAGTACCTGTGTTTGACCAACGAAACACCATGTGCTTTCACTTGCTTCATTTGAAAGAGCAGCCCTGTTAAAACAGCAATAAAGCTGTTGTCTTCTAGTGGAGTCATACTTTAAAACATAGTTCATGGAAACATAAACACAAGGTATGACCCCAGACTACTAAAATGTATGGAAATGTTCCAGTTGCCTCTTGGAAAACATGAAACTGGTGTCCTTTTCTTCTTCTGGTCATTACACGGACACAGAAAGCGTAAAGTACCTTCATATAATCCACATCAGTATTAATGTTGGGATTTTATGGAATAGGTTTGGTTTTTTTTTTCCCCCGGATTTTATGTGTGTGAAAGGTAGAAAATAAAAAATAGGTTGTTTGTTGTAAAAAAGACCTGACTTTGGATATAGTGAATACAGAAAGCATGCTTTATTCTCTAAAAACCTCACTTAAAGCCCACTGAAAATACATGGGCTCTCCCAAGATGCCTCCCAGGATCATTGGAGGCAGACAATAAATTAAATTGAGCAAACCAAGTCCTCTGCGACTTCACTGTTGAGTTCAGGTCTTCCTAGGTAAAAGGACAGTTCATGAAACCACTTTGTTGCCAGTCACCAATCCTCTGTTTATCTCTCTTCCTTCTTAATGGCATGACTGGTTATCTTAAAGATAAGAAGTCTGTTGAACTTTCAGTTCCTACCATTGCTGGAAAGACTGAAATAACATAATCCTTTTTCTTCAGAAGAATGGATCCCTTTCTCTTTGCCTGCCATATGTGTTAGTGCAATCCCTTCAATGCTATGCTTATGGATGTTTTGTTTTTCTTAGAGGCAAAGATGAGTTTAACAGGAGAGTTCTACCTCAAAGTGTAGATGCAATTAGTTTATTTTGGCTCACAGCACAGAGAGTTTAAGACAAAACAATAAATTAAAACCGTCAGGATTCCTTCAGGCATTCTGACGTTTTTCTTATTTTTTTTTTTCCTTTTTTTCCCTTTTTCTTTTTGTGTTTAACAGGAGGTGGCGGTTGTAACATTTGCAAAATAATAAGTACAGTAAGTTGACATTGTGATATGATTACTTATGTAAGTGCTTAGACATACAAATACCTAAACACTAATGTCATTATTGAGAGTCATGGCAGTTATTCCAGCCAAGTTAATAAAAGATCATTACTATAACAATCTACACAGGACTGAACATGACGGGGAATCCAGGATATGGGAAGTCTAACAATACAAAATGCACTGAAACTTTATTCGTTTTGTATTTGTGTGCATGTGATTATTTCAACAAGAAATCAGAAATAATTCGGCAGGTACTCAATCTGTAGGAGTATTTAGACATAAAATTATACAAGAAAATTTTGCTTCTTTTCTCTCCCTATTTTTTCCCCTCTGTTTTCTCTCTGGAGGAAGCTGAGCACAGTTAATTTAAGCATGATTTCTTTGTAGTTTACATGCTGCTGGATCTTAACATAGAGATGTAAATAGCTGGGTGTGAACTCACCAGGTATTATATTCAGCTGACACAAACAACCCAACCAGATAGCTCTGTGTAGATAACAAACTCATTTCTGCATTGGTTGGGAATCAGGGCTCAGGTGATTGTTGTTCTTTAATGATTATTTATTTAAATGGGTCTAATTCAAATACAGAGCTAGTCCCAGGTTATGGCTGTCTGGACAAACTTCACAGGTTGGACAAAATATCGGAGCAGGAATTTGTCCTCTTTCCCTCATCTCACCTTGAACACCCCAGCCAGGACTTTTCCTCGTCGCTCTGCTATCATTCCTTTTCATCCAGAAAAAGCCTGCAAAAACAAGCCTTGCTGAATTATGCAAGGACCAACAAATCTCAGTTCTGGCAGGTAGAAGGAGAGGTAAATAGCAAAGTGAGTTTCAAAGCGATATCAGTGGGGATGCCTCACTGAACAGGCCTGCCTCCAACCTACCCATAGGATTTTTAGACAGTATCTTCTCTGGTCTCTTTGGTACAAAGAGAACAGCTGTTCTTGAGTTAACCAGGAACAATTGTATCCAATGCACATGCTAAAATTAATATTTCTTACTGAAGCTTAGAACTGAGTCCAATACAGTTCTGAAGAAAGAAGCACTCTGTGCAAGTCCATCATTGAACTGGACAGTCACACTCTGCACTGATGAGGTTCTGAGACAATGTAGGGATAGCACATACAAGACACACTGCAATGCCCCCCAATGTCACTGCAATTATTTTTATCTAGACCCTCTTACAAAGAGTAACACTGGGCTGGAGTCAAAGTTATCATGAAGTTGAATTCTCCTTTGAGAGAGAAACACCACCACTGCCAGCTCATGAAGCTGCTTGCCATCCTCAGCAGCCCTGCTGATCACAATTTCGGAGCTGCAGTGGTGGGAGGAATTAAGCCTTTCCTTTTTTTGCTCTGCAGCCAACACATAGTATTTCAAAATTAGATGGATTTGGCATAGGTCTGTCTTCACCATAAGTTTGTATAATATGTTTACTTATGACAATGAAGTATTGGAGAAGATGTTTGAAGCTGGTTTATCAGCGATTATCAGTTGTAAGGCCATTACAGAGCAGACTGTAACAGGCTTTCTCAGTCAATAGGATCTGGCCTGGAACACCAACAGCACATAAATATACCCTGAAGCTTGCCTTTTACCTCTGGAAACGAAGGAGGAAAGTCCATACATGACCATATGTCCATCTCAGCCTGAATGAGAATGTCTCTCGCCCAGCAGCCTGGCACTGCAGTAGTATTGCTAGCCAGCAGGGGCAGTGGTGGCACAGGTAAAAGGTCCAAAGCAGCTCCTTTCCCTGGCTCCTTGTGCTCTTGCTCTGCTAGCTCACAAGTCTCTTGCAACTGCTTGGTTTCAAGACTAGATATGCAGGAACAGATAGGAGCAAGGATAGTGAACCTCTTCTAATGTCATTCCTCACCTTCCTCACAAATCCCCAATGCACCAGGCTCCTGGTTACATAGTGGTCACGCCCAAACTCATGATACTCAGCTTCCTACACTTCTCTCCCCATGAGCTCCTCAGGCTCTTCAAAGTTCTCTGATTCATGAGCAATTCTGAGCTTCTGACTACTCCTGACTCTCCTAGACACCTTTTCAGAATTAAATAAGCCCATCAGAGAGGAACACATCCACAACATTGAAATCTGTTCCAGGAACGTTGTTATACCTTCATATATCTTAATGATTGAATGTTTCATTAATAGCCTATGTGTCCGAAGATTGGACCAGATCCTCACTGAGCTGGCAGATCTCTATGGAGAAATCCCTGGCACCACATTTGTTTATCTAGTCAACAATTTGTTTCATTGTCTCTAACATTGATGAAACCACAAATAATGCTCCAAGATCATTTGCTTTGATAAAAATGACAACAAATTTAAGAAGCTCAGATATGTAAGCTACATTACAATCTTTATCAGTGGCACCCAAAACAAACTGGAACCATTAGCTTTCAAGGACTGACTATTAAAATAGGTTCTCCACCTCAACAAGATAAACCTGTCCATAATACATATTTGCGTCCATGGAGAAATCACTTTGATCTTGAATGCAACCTTTCAACAATTTAGGAGAAAAAAAAAAAGAGAAAAAAAAATGTGTTATATCTTAATACAGGACATTAAGATAGTGTAAGCAAAGACACAAAGTCAGCGTTCCTAGATCTTGCACACATGTGTTCCTATTTAGAAGTGAAATGACTGATTTCACTGTTGCTTAATCTTTCAACTTCAGTGTGAAACTCTACAGGAGTTTCTTCTAGAAAATGAATAAGGACATCCACATGAAAGTTTAAGGCAAAGTAATTTATGTGCACTATCTTACAGCCTCAGATCATTCAAGACACATTTCTCAACTGTCTCCAGTTAGACAAAGTATATGTATTTATTTGTGACTGAAGTTACATCTGTCCTTCCCAGCTCTTTCAGATGTGGCTCCATGCATTATTTGTCCCAGCATGTGTTCCTTGCACCAGCCATGGAGCAACGGCCAATGGCTGAAGTAGAGCACTTGATCAGCTGCTCCAGAGCATGCAGTCAAGTAACGCTGTTCAGAATCACAGACTGGTAGGGATTGGAAGGGACCTCTGGGGATCATCTAGTCCAACCCTCCTGCTAAAGCAGGATGACCTAGAGCAGGTTGCCCAGGAATGCGTCCAGGCAGGTTTTGAAAGCCTCCAAAGAAGGGGACTCCACAACCTCCCTGGGCAGCCTGTTCCTGGGTTCTGTCACCTTTGCAGTGAGGAAGTTTTTTCCTTATGTTCAGATGGAATTTCCTGTGTTCTAGTTTTTGCCCATTGCCCCTTGTCTATCACTCAGCACCACTGAAAAGAGACTGTCCCCATCCTCTTGACAACCTCCCTTTTGATAGTTATAAGCATTTCTAGCAATGATCTCCAAAGCAAGTACAGTTTGCAGATGATGGTCTTTATTTATACAGAGTAATGCTTAGTTCTTCAAACTAATTGTCATATACTATGTCAATTATGTAAAAATACCCGTTCTACATCTCTGACAGCACTCGTTTGTCTCTTGCATCTTAGACTATACCCTATCCTGAATTACATTCCTTGTGTTGTGGGTTGGGTGAAATGTCATTGAAGCTATGGGTGTAACCACTACCTTCTTTTAACAGAGCTCTAAGAAACAGTTAAGCTGCTTTATGGAATAATAGTGACCTCCACCCCAAACAAAAGCACATGATACTGTTCAAAACCACAGCACATACATAGGCTATGCAGGCTGAATGGTGCAGGAGAGGGGTTTCACTGGCTACTGTTTTTAATGGAGCAGGTTGTGTACTCCGTGTGTGTGTAAGAGGGAAAGAAAACCAGAATACATGAAGAGAAATGAGATAGAGCCTAAACAAAATACTAAGCCGGTGTCCATCAGAAAAAGACTAGAAAGGAAGTCTTCAAGCTGAACACTTGAATCTTCCTGTGTTCAAGGAACTGGGACTTCATAAAGTCTTTGCAAATAAGTAGGTTGTATTAGAGATCTGATTCCATTCAAAATTTCTCTTTCTAAAGGAAAAAACTCAGACCTTGAACTTCAATTAAGTGTTCATGTCAAAAGGTATGAGACAAATCCCTACTGACCTGAAATCGGGAGGACTGCACAAAATATAAACCAGGCTGGAATTTGCCTCCTATGTTCAATATTAATTTCTCCCCACCTCTTACATGATGACATAAACATATGGAGAAAGAAAGAAAGAAAGGGATAAGGAGCAGGAAGAAAGGGAGAGTGGAAAGAGAGCATACAAACCTTATCATTTCCAATATGTGCTCAGTACAAAATTATAATTTAATAATGCTTATTTCTTGACATAGTCATTAGATTTTTTCCTGTTTTTTTTTTTTCTTTTAATAAAATGAAATAACAGTGATAAACAGTAATTCAGGGTTTTGATTTGACATAGGTTATATGGTTCTGGCTGTATGGATTGTCGTGCTATTCATAAGCCAGTTTAGCTTTGCTCTTGTGTTGCAGAAGGATTGAATTATAGCTTTGCAGTAGATTAGATTTCTTTGTATTATTCTATTTATATATATCTGGTTGCTCTATTATGCATTTTCTTCGTACTATCTTATAAACTGATTGGGACATATCTTCTTTTCTATTGTGTGTGTAAGTGCCCGCCACAGTATGGATTTAAAAGCAAAATTAAATACCCAATATCCCAGGCTTAGAAAATCATTGGTACTCTGTTGCTGTATTGTAATTCAGCCTACAGTTCTACCTACATTCAGCTTATACAGAAAATGCAATTAAAGACATGGATTGTTGAGAAATGGAAATTATTTTCCATGAATCATAGTGACTAAACTTTGCCCACTTCTGGTCCTATAAGCCACATATGCTGTGCCGAGAAGAGCTTTTGATGATGCTCTTATATTCTCAATAAAATATTCTGTGTAATGTCTTAAGTATGTTCTCAGCTCATTTGGCACCTTTGTTTTGGGTCTCTGTGCCTTTGTGTCCTAAAATTATAGGTGTATAATTCTGACATTTGCTCTGTGACTTGAAACAACTTACATGCTATTATTTTCTGTGAGATACCTAATAGGGAGGGAAAATACTGACTATTCTACCAAACAATAAAATGTTCTTCAAGTGATAATACGTCTTAGCATAAAACAGATTCTAACACTGGTCTTTTCTTACACTGTATTTGTTGAATTTGGTATTCAGGAAAGTAGGACTGACAAAATGGACTAAATCCAAATAAGTGTGGGTAGGTGCTGTGTAGACTTTCCCTTCCAGCTTCTCCCAGTCCCCCTTCATCTCAGTTTGTTGCTGTTTTCACACTGTATCTCCTTATGGCAGAAATGTGGTGTCTCTATTGTGTGGACAAACATTTGCTGAGTTCTGAAATGAAACCTCCACAATTTTTTCCCTGTGCAGGGTCTGAACTGGGGTTTTTACAGGTGAGAAGCTGGTGCTCTGATACAGCTTCTCACCTGACCTGAACAGAGAGAGAAGAAGCATCAGACCTTTTGCTTCTTTTTATTCTCCTCTGCACCGAGAAAACATACATACTACACAGTGAAAGCCTATTTCTAAAGAATCTGTCAAAGGACTTTTGTTAATAGTGATAGCATTCAAACAAAGGCTTAGCAGGGATATAGATAGTATTCTTACTTTATTTTGGGGTCCTCAGTTAAATGAGGATCGCCTTTTACAGTCATCTAACTGTAAATAAAATGTGAATTCCATGATCCCTGAATTAATTTGCCCCAACTGTGTTCCTCCAAATATCCCTTAAAACTAATTTTACACCTTTTGTATGCATTTATATATTTATCATAAAAATGTAAATGAAAGAATCAAAACCTGGTAGCTTTTCCTCATAATACTTCACCTGAAGCATACAGGCAGAGAGTAAACACTGGAAAAAAAAAGTATTAGTAGCTCTAGGAAGCATGGAGTGTTTAATATCCAGATTAAATATTGGTGGAGCTTGAGCTCCTTTTCTGTCAGTCTATCACCTGCTGTTGTAAAAGACTCCTGTCACATATCTCCTGACCAATTATGTCTGCAGTAGCTTGGGAAGAATCCTCTATCCGGCTGCTCACGGTGCTGTGGGCTATGAACAGGAGACTGCCCTGAATTATTCTCAGGGTAAACCCTTTATGGGTTTTAGAAACAATTAACTTATCTATTTTCTACTAGTCCGAAAGCTTTATGGGTAGCACAAATGTAAATTTATTTTAACCTCAAATCCAATGTATAATTTTTGTGGAACTGGAAGTAGGGAACCAGTGTGATTGGAAGATACATTTCAATTAATTCTTCCTCCGACGCTTTATCTCCTCGGCATCAGAACCTTTTATAGTGTTAAAATTAACAATTATGCAGCTGATGGCTGACTGAAACCACAGGGGATCTGGAAAGGGCCTCAGATAACACAACATGTATAAATCATTCAGGAGAACAATTCATGAAAGAAAAGTTATCTGTGTTTTGGATGACATTGGAAGAACTAAATAGGAGTCAATTTGAGGAAGGGACATTTTGCTCCATTGTCCAGCCTGGCTTTTTTTAATTTTTTTTTTTTTTTTATTGTGTTGTAATATACATTTTCAAAATTAATTAACCATTAACAGCAAGATAAATGTTTCTTCTTGTGTTAGGGAAATGCTGGCCTCGGTGGTGAAAGATTATTTCACATGAGCAGCACTCTTCAAGAGAGCTGTTGCCAGATAAGGTGGCGACTGTACTTTGAAGAGGAACAATGAGAAGTGACAGACAAGACCGTGTTTACCAAACTGAATAGAGGACTTGCAGGTTTCCACTCACTGCTCGGTTACCTAAGCCCAGGGAATCAAGGTTGGAGTGCTGTTTCACCAAGCCGGATCAGTAACAAAGTGGTAACTACTTCAGAATATAATAACATGCTGTGAAATCTTACTCCAGATGGTAATTAATAACTTTTTTTTTTTTTTCCTAGTTTCACTTTTATGAAATGTTTAAAAAACCCCATTGTTGGAACTGCTCTTGTGTTTATGTATTTGGAAGCTTTGGAGTATTTTTGTCCCAGTACTTTTTTTCAACATTCAGACTTTTGATTACAGTTTGGGGTGTGAATGCAGCACAACTTGAATGTTAAACCCTTCTACTTCAGCCAGGCCAGAAATGTAGATATAGGAAGAAGATGTTCTTGCTCTGCAACTTAGAGAAGATATAAATTTGGCAGCTGCACTGTACACAGAATGTCAAAAGACTCGTGTGTGCAGTGCTCCAAACCATAGTCTTGAAAGAAGCTAACTCCTGGAGCATTGTAGCAACCCACCTCAACTGGAGAAGGACACTAGAAACAGGAAACTTTTCCTATTTTTGCCTCTGATGCTGCAGAGCTGGCAGAGTTGGTACCTTGAGGATAGAGTAGGATGAGCTGCCCTCATCACTTCGATGAAGTGCTCACTTTTTATTACTTTTATGCTCTGTAAATGTATGTGATGCTACAGTCCTGAACCCAGGTTACTAGATACAATATTTATGTTAACACACATTACTTACATGAAATTGGGAGTGTAAGTTTTCAATCTGTGCATAATCACCTGATATTTATCTATTAAAATTTTATCATGCATATGACTTTTATTTTTCTCATCTGCAGTTATTTTTACACGTGAGCTCTTTGCATCTTCAGGTTGTAGCAACAATATTAATTGGACAAGGGTATATAACAGATTTCTAGCTTATATTACACAGAAGTTCATATCTTTGAATATATTTTAATAGAACATATAAGCATTTTTCCCATTCAAATCCATATCCATCAAATATAAACCTTATGGAACACAGGTGCAGAAAATATTTTGTTCAAATCACAGATTTTTGTTAACTGACATAAAAATATTTGCCAATATGCAGGAGGAGAATCCTTTGTGTTAATTTTGGCATACATGTAGTGACTGCAGAGTATATTTTCTCTTAATGACAGTCATTAGGCTAGATTAATCCAGAAACACTGCAGAAGTAAAACAGACCTTTGCTATATATGCTATCCAGAAGATTTTTAGAAAGGTCTTGGGAAATGTACCTTATCATTACTTATACTAAGTAAGGATACTTTACTTATTTTACTTACTTATTTACTTACATTACTTATACTAAGTAATGATACATTAATAGTGCCCCACAAGGCACATGCAACATTTGGTGAAATCCCTTTGTCTCCTGATGGCCTATAAAAATGGAAGGCTGAGATTCTTGGAAGCGTTTACCTGTGTCACAAAAAAAGTGCAGATCAGGGATCAGATCACCAAACTTTACCCCAGTGAAAAATTTCTTCTGTACTTGGGAAAGTTTTTTACTATCACTGACTTATTTTGCTCCATTCGAGATATCTAGATCCATTTTATTCTTTACAAGCTTCAGGCAACTGAGTTTTGAAAGGGCATTTCTTTGTTTTGATTTACATCATTAACTTTCATAAGTGGCAAAATTAAGGCGTTTTTGTGTGTTTGTGTTTTTTTTTTTTGTTTTGTTTTGGTTGGTTGGTTTCATTTTTGTTTGAGCTCAGCAGTCCTGGAAAAGTCAACATAGTCCTTGATCATGTAGAGATAAAGAAGAGTGGTTTGAAAGACAAGGGAACAGGCAGAAGATTTCTTGCTGAGGCACTTAAATCAGTAACATCTCTTCCAACCCTGTCCTTTTGCTCTGCTGGGAGTTTTTCTGTATGGAGCAGGGATGGCTGAAGTGAACATGTGGTGGCTTCTCACCCTTGGCAGTTTCGAGACTGTTGTTTTAATGTGAGCTTTAACCGATCGATGTTCATCCCACTATGTCAAGCTGAAGTTGAGTTGCTTTTGGTGTCCACTCAGTAGATGGAAACCACAAGCAGCGGTATGGGCAAACTGCTGCTCCATAAGAACCTAAATCTTGCTCTAAGACTGTCCTCTCTTCAGTAAGAAACACTGCTTAGATCTCGCTGTTTAGTTTCCTCACTATAAACTGTGATCATAAAGAATATTCATTTAGTTCTGTAAGGAGTGATGAGGAAACATGGGCAAAAACCCAGCTGCAACTTCATTTCACCAAGAATTCAGATATGTCAGCTGACATTCTTTACAATACTACAGCTTTTTTTTCAGTAAATCTTTGTGAATTAAAAAAACAAAACACATTTGTTAAAATGACTGCTTCATTTAGCATTTTCTAAAAAGATGGTTTCAAATCTGTATTTTAATTATATTCTTAATGTAAATAAAACCTGGAAAATGCACCAACCATTTTTCTGTGAGTCAATTTTTCTCCAGATTTTTCAGAACTGCCGGAAAATTAGTTCTTCTCCCGGTTCTAATAGACATTCTTTCAGTTTGTATTTCAATTTGTGTATCCATCCACACAGTCTGAAAACCTAAAAAATATTGGTGCTTTTAAAGAAGCATCAGAAAAACTTTATTCTCCCATAACCTCAAGTAACAAAGACAGGAGAGGCAGAAGAAGCTCGTTGTAGAGAGTAAGAACTCTTCCAAGGACTCATGCATTAAGAAAACTGTGTCTGGAAGGTCTAGGCAGGTTCTCCTCCCCCTCTACTCTGCCCTGGTGAGACCACACCTGGAATACTGTGTCCAGTTTTGGGCTCCCTAATTCAAGAGACATAGGGATCTACTGCAGGGAGTTCAACAAAGAGCTACTATGATGATTAAGGGACTGGAACATTTCTCCTGTGAAGAAAGACTGAGAGAACTTGGGACTGTTTAGTCTTGAGAAGACTGAGGGGATCTTATTAATGTCTATAAATAACCAAGGGGTGGGTGTCAAGTGAAAAGGGCCAGTCTCTTTTACATCATGCCCAGTAACAGGAGAATGAATAATGGTTATAAGCTAGAACATAGGAAGTTCCACCTCAATATGAGGAGAAACTTCTTTCCTGTGAGGGTGGCAGAGCCTGGAACAGGCTGCCCAGAGAAGCTGTGGAATCTCCTTCTCTGGAGACTTTGAAAACCTGCCTGGATCTGTTCCTGTGTAGCCTGCCCTGGGTGATCCTGCTCTGGCAGGGGGGTTGGACTTGATCTCCAGAGGTCCCTTCCAACTCCTACCATTCTGTGATTCTCTGATTCTAGTACAGGGGGTGATAGGAAGAAAGAGGACTGTGAAGTAAACCTCTCTGCTTATCAGAGTAATACCTCCACTGTTGCTGAAGTCACAGAGTATTTTACACATAAACCACAAGTTATATATATGAATAATTATTGTGAAGCACATGTAGGGCTGACTATTGCTCTTCTGGATAACGACAGTTGTATGGAGCTCCAGTGGGCTGGGTTGTTGCTTTGTGTGAGAGTGAAGCAAGAAAGACCAGTGTCCTCTGCAGGAAAACCACATCCCCTAGAATGCAGTACTGGCTGGCTTGATGCTCATGAGCTGTATCCCAGAAAGGACCTCAGAATGTAAAATGTGACTCAGGATAAAATTAGGCCTTAAGTCCAAAATTGTTATTGTGTAAAGCACTGCTAAGCTAGCGTTCATAACCAGTTTAGGCCAGCCTGGGTACCTCAAGGGTCTCCAAGTATCACTTGAAAAAAAAGAGGTCACCCAGGCCCCTTGCAAAATACAGGGTAGCTGCTGCTCTGACTAGACCACCTTGCCTTAGCTCCTGCTTGTTAGATCTGTTGCTTGTGGCACTGAAAACACATGCTGACTTTCCTTGGACTCTTTCTGAGGCAGGACCCAGGAGGATGGACAAAAAAAATGAGTAAAAAGGTGGCAGCACTTTGTTGACAGGGAGCTTTGAGGCAGTCTAGGGAAGGATCCAGGATTCACTGGCCTTGAAATGGCCTTGAAGCTGAGTGTATCACTATGCAAGTTAGTGGTGAGGACCTGAACTCGGCTCTGGTAGAGGGAAAAGAGTGATTTTAGTCCTTACACCTTCCTGTGTTGTGTGTTTTGTGTTTTATGCAACATATGTTTTATATACTGTATATAAATGGCCATTGATAGTCAAGGTTCTCTCCTATCAATCCATCCCTCATAAGGCTCATAATCATGAAGCCACAGAGTGATGCTGTATTCAGGGTTTCTCTACATGAATCCTGCAATTTTCTCAGTGCTGGTTGTTTTCTACATGGAAAAAAGGAAGGTGAGAAACTAGCCCACAGCTTTTGCAAACTAGCCGAATCAACCATATCTGTAGCAAGTATCTTTAGAAAGCAGAATACATATCCAAAGCACTCAGAGCGAGAGCTGTTAGTCTTCTTGCTAGTATTCCCACCCACTCCCATGACTTTTGTCTTCCTGCTGGAAAGTGGCCCAATGCAGGAAAAGATTGCATTTAAATAATGAGGGGCACGTTACTTTAAATAGCATTGGAGTCAAACACAGTGTGTGTTACTGGGTAACTTAACTTTCTGTATGTGTTCTCCTTTTAAATACACTCCACAAAGAGATGGTGAGATTTAATTTAATCAATTAAAATAATTCCAAACATCTGCCCCAAATCAGGAGACTCTCAAAGATGCTTCCTAAAAATAAGTTTGATTTTCATGAGTTGTCAATTTCCAACAAAAGCATGAAAAATCTTGACCATTTCTAATTCCCTGGGAAATGAGGAGAGTATTTCCCTTTTTTACACATGTATGAGGTTCTGTCCTCATGATATTGCGGTGATATTGTGGTGGGCACAGACTGCCTCTGTCTCTGCAATGTCACACATAATGTGCCCACAGCAGCAGGGTCACTAACCCGATGAATCACAGAATCACAGAAGGCAAGGCATTGGAAGGGACCTCTGAAGATCATCAAGTCCAACCCCCTTGCCAGAGTAGGACCAAAACTAGGGCAGATCACTCAGAAATGCACCCAGACAGATCTTGAAAGTCTCCAGAGAAGCAGACTGATGAAGGAAACAGGAAAATTATAGGTGTGTATTAGTGGCACAGTGTTTTAGCTGTAAAATCCCTTAAGAAGAAAAAGCATTTACACAATGTCTTATTAAGGAAAGCAGTGTTATAAATCATCCCATAAAGAGAATAAAAACCTTCTAATTGCATGCTTTATCTTCAAAAGTGATGAATTTCAGAATGATCTCCATATCAGGTACCTTGTTGGTATTTTAGTGCTAAAAGGCTTCTGTTGACATGTATCCAGCTTTTGTTACCTCTCTTTGACACATCACATAGTTATTTTCTTTTTAATCTCTGAAGAGCAGAAATATTGTGAGCTCTTTGCTGGTGCCAGTATGGATAGAAGCCATCCCTAAAGAGACGTATATTGCAATTGGCAAGATATAAATCACACACAGTATAAATATAGAGGTGTTTGTGTGTCAGGATGTTGGCAAGTGGTTTGTGGGAAAAACTACTCTGTTGGATGCTGAAAGCATCTTTCAGATCTGCCTTTTATGACTCTTCCTTTCTTGCTGTTTTTGTGCCAGTCTGAATTGCCATTAGGGGCATACTTGTGTGAGCGTCTGTCCAGATGTTGTACGGAAATGCGTTGAGAGAGAAAGGGGAATTCTTGCCTCATTCCCAGCGAGAATGATGCTTTTAGGAATTTGTTTCAGGATTTGTTTCTTGTTTTGTTGTTGTGATGGGTTCGGGTTTGTTTGGTTTATTATTATTATTTTTTTAATCACTCAATTCATTCACTGATATAAGCACAGTTATTTCTACAGGAGCTTTGCTCTTGGACAAGGGAAGAGCTATGGGTGTTATCTCCCTGGACTTCTGTAAGGCTTTTGGCACAGTTCCCCACAACATCCTTCTCTCTAAATTGGGGAGATATGGGGTTTTTTTGTGGATTGTTCTGTGGATAATGAATTGATTGGATGGTCACATCCAGAGGGTAGTGGTCAATGGCTTGATATCCAGATGGAAACTGGTGACAAGTGGTGTCCCTCAGAACAGCACTGTCCTGTACTGGGACCAGCGCTGTCCCTGTACTGGGAACGGTGTTGTTTACTATCTTCATCAGTGACATAGACAATGGAATCAAGCATACCCTCAGCAAGTCTGCAGATGACACCAAACTGAGTGGTGCAGTTAACAAGCCAGAGAGATGGGATGCCATCCAGAGGGATCTAGATAAGCTTGAAGTGGGCCCATGTGAACCTCATGAGGTTCAACAAGGCCAAGTGCAAGGTCCTGCACCTGTGCTGGGACAATTCTCAATATCAGTACAGAATAGAGGATGAGTAGATTGAGAGCAGCTCTGTGGAGAAGGACTTGGAGGTCCTGATAGATTAAAAGGTGGTGAGCTGGCAATGTGTGCTCACAGCCCAGAAGGCAAACCATATTGAAGGAGGTGATTCTCCCCCTCTACCCTGCTCTGGTGAGACCTCACCTGGAGTACTGTGTCCATCTCTGGACATAAAGCTGTTGAAACAGGCCCAGAGGAGGGCTACAAAATTGATTAGAGGACTGGAGCACTTGTCCTAATAGGACAGGCTGAGAGAGTTGGGGTTGTTCAGCCTGGAGAAGAGAGGGCTCTAGGGAGACCTTATTGCAGCTTTTCAGTATTCAAAGGGAGCCTATAAGAAAGACGGGGACAGCCTTTTTAGCAGGACCTGTTGCAAAAGTGCAAGGAACAATGGTTTTAAACTAAAGAAGAGTAGATTTAGACTAGATATAAGGATGAAATTTTTTTACCAGGGTGGTGAAACACTGGCACAGGTTCCCCAGAGAGGTGATGAGTGTGTCATCCCTAGAAACATTCAAGGTCAGGTTTGACAGGGCTCTGAGTAGCCTGATATAGTTGAATATGTTCCTGCTCACTGCAGAGGGATTGGAATAGTTGACCTTTAAAGGTCCTGTACAACACAAGGCATTCTATGATTCTATGACTCTATGATGATTCTATGCTCCAGATAGCTTCAGTTTCTTCAGGAAACCTTCATCCTCCCTACCTGAGAGCGCAGATGACAGAGGCAGCCAGCAGGCACAGCAATTTTGGCAGCCACTTGTGCAGAAGGCCATGGCAAATGGGACTACAAATGGTGCTCTGCAGTAGTGGTTCCCCACGACATGGTCTCTAGCATCTGCTGGAGCAGCCACTCCAGCACATCAGAGGCCTCAACACAGACTGAGCACCCAAAGGAGGACACAGCTGTCTGGTGCTGGGGCTGCTGGGGTGCATGGAACCCTTCGCTGAGTCTGGGGCAGTGGGAAGTGGACTCCCTTCCTGCCCCAGGAGGTGGGCACTGGTGAAGGGTCTGCACTGCTAAGCGAAGGAGCTGCAGGAGGTCAGCAGCCTGTGTAGCATCAGAGCTGATGAAAGCGAGAAGCTCTCATATTCTTTCTAGGGAATCAGTGTCAAAGGGTGCCTTTCTCAAGTGTCTGTGCAGCATGGGGGACACACAGGAGGAATTAGAGGTCTTTGTGCAGATAATTGGAAGATGACTCACATTTCACAGAATAACAAGATGGCTGAGGCTAGAAGGGACCTCTGGAGGTCAGCTAGTCAACCCTCCCTACTCCAGTAGGGCCACCTAGAGCTGGTTGCCTTTGTACGTCCTTGTCCTTGAACCACCCCAATATCTGCCATTCAGAGAGACCTTGACAGGCTGGAGACACAGACTCCATAAAGTTCAACAAGGGGAGGTGCATAGTCCTGCACCTGTGAAGGAACAGCCCCATGAACCAGGCACAGGCTGCAAAGTTGACTGTCTGGAAATCAGCTTTGAAGAAAAGGATCTGGGGGTTCTGGTGGACACTGAGTGGATCATCAACCATCAATGTGCCCTTGTAGCAAAGAAGGCCACCAGAAGCTTATGCAGCATCCTAGCAGGAAAATATCATCATCAGGTTAAGAGAGGTGGTCCTTCCTCTACTCAGCACTGTTGAAATGCATCTGGAGTCCTGTGTTTGGTACAAAAGGGACATGGACATACTAGAGACAGTCCAGTAAAGGGACAGGAGTATCTCTGATGTGAGGAAAGGCTGAGAAATTGGGACTGTTCAGCTTAGAGAAGGAAAAGCTCAGGAGAGCTTTATGAATGTACATAAATACCTGAAGGAATAGCACAAAAAGGATGGAGCCAGGCTCTTCTCAGTGGTGCCCAAGGGGCAATGGGCATAAACTGAGTCATAGGAAATGCCATTCAAAAATAAGAAAGAAAACCTTTTGCACTGTGAGGGTGGTCAGAGAGGTTTACTCTACAACTTTGGAGATATTCAGAACCTGAGGGTTTTGATCAACCTGCTGTAAGTGACCCTGCTTAAGCAGGGGAGGTGGATTAGACAGTCTCCAAAGCTGCCTTCCCACCTCAGCCATGCTTGATTCTCTCATACATCCTCTTGTAATTCGTAGTCCTTAGCATTGAAAAAAAAGTTAACCAGATAGAAAGGTGGAGAGATGAAATGGTGCTTTGATCAAGTTTGTGCCCTTGCAGGAAAGAAGTCTCTCTCTATATAGTAGATATTATACACATTACCTGGAGGAATCAACAGGAAATATGAAATAAATGGAGGGCATACCCCAGGGAAGCAATCTGTCTCATATGTCTCAAGCAAGGGAAGCCAGTAGCTTCGATTGAGTAGGTAAATATCCAGACAACACAAACTGCGCTGGCAAATCAATAGCAGTTATCTATTCATGAAATAATTACTTTATTTATTTTTATTTTCTTTTCTTTAAAGGCAGTATTTGATGGCTAGATCTTCATTACACATGGAGTCAATGGACCTGTTACCCAGGACTCTGGTCACAGATAGCTGTGAGTACCTAACTGGGGAGGTGATGGCTTCCAGTCTAAGTCTGCAAGCTTTGGGATTATGGACACAGCAGGCTAGAATCCAGCCACCAGCTACTGCTGAGGTCTGATGTGTTGCAGATCCATTGACAGCACCATAAGGACTAGCTCATCTTGATGAACAGCTCTAGGATTAGGGAGGATTGAGGAGTTTGTGTGTGTGTGTGAATCTTGATGCAAGATGGTCCAGTCATATATATTAAAAATAATCATACTGAAGAGTAAAACATAAAGAATATCAGAGGCTTTTTTCTGAATGGTACCAAAATAAGTTATAATTCCTGATAATGAATTCCTGCTATTAGTTATCTGACCTGGATATGAGTTAGTAACCTAGAGCTGCAAAGCCATGCATGTAATTATACCACTTTCCCAACTTTAACTACCTTTATTATGATAACTGTGACCAGCCATGGTATGAAAAACTGCTTCTCTACTTCATCTCTGTTCTAAAATCAGATCTAAAAAATAATGACCTGTGCCATGTCCAGAGAATTACTCATTAAGTATATTCCTTTTAATATTTGATCTTATTGTCCTCATAAAGACAGTAGTTTCAACACTTACATGTATTTTTTCCACATTATTTGAAGTTCATTATCTATTCCTTGGGAATAAAAGTACAGTTCTGTCTTGCAGAACTAAGTTGTCATGACAAAATCTGATAACAATCTAAATGATCTATGCAACAAAATTATAGAATCCAACACCTTTATGAGATATGAAATAAGACACAGTAAGAAAGTATTTCCCCTTCCATTAAAAATAAAAGCTCAGTTAATAAGCTGCTAGCATCATGATGTCATTTGATATAACCATTTTAGGGTTAATGGTGGTTTGCTATCATGAAGGCTTTTGCAAATGTTAAAGTTATCAGTGTCCCCACATATGCCTTAGCTCAGCAAAGCAGTTAAGCATGTGCTTAAGTCTCATTCTGTAATCTCTTTCTCTAACCATAAATCCTGCTACATTGGCTTCTGCACTCTTTATAGCTTGCTGAGGGAAATTCATGCTACCTGTTTGGCAACATAACAGTAGCATGACAGACTAGTGCATACCTGCACCTTGTTTAGGATTTTATTAAAGAATACATCTGGAAATGGAAGGAAAATGAAATAACAGAGATAATAGCTTCATTCTTCTCATTTCACTCAATGTAAAAACTTTTAACTCACAAATGGTATATTGCTAATTATGGTGTCTGTTGAGATATTTATACTAATTCTTCACTTATGTTCTTAATTGTTTATTTTTCATTTAGCAACCCTCCAGAATGCAGAAAGCTACATCTAAGCCCTTATCTAAGATAATCTGAAAGGCAGGCACAGGAAAAGTTGGAATTCAAAGTTAGGGAATAAACAGAACAAACAAGAAATAAACCAAGCTGTTTTGGTGAGGACAGTTGTTTGGGTTTCTTCCCTCTTTTTGTGTGTATTAACCAGCCCAGTGGCTGGACATTTTTGTATGCTTGTACCTTTTGTACAGCGATGTCAGCCTTTTTTTTATCAACCCTATACTAGTAGCTAGAGGAAGCACTATTTTCTCACAGAAAGGCTACTTGGTCTTCTCTGCTTTACACATCAAAATGATTAAAAGCATTATGGATACACTAGTGCTGTAAATAGGAGGTGCAGGTCTGACTGCAAGCCTCATATAAGTTTTCACACCATACAGGCCTAAATGGTTTAGAGATGTCCAAAACTGCTGGGCAATGCCCTGAGCAAATCAATTTAGCTTTGAAGTTAACCATGCTTTGTGCAGGACTAGAGGGACTGAATGGCTTTGTAACTTTTTAGTGATGCTATCATATAAAACAAAAGGAATAAAGGGTGAATAAGATTCTCCAATAAGATGACATTGGTTATTTCATTATATGCAACACAATAATGCTAATTATTAAGTTGATAACCAAAACGTTCAAAGAAATGTAATGAAGAGAGAAAAATCAAAGTCTTTATTGAGGTATTATTGCTATCTTTTAAAGCAGAAAAACCTTGGGAACAGTGCTGAGAAAATCCTATTAGACAAGACCAGATAAGATATACAATATCATTTTTGTAAGAAATGTTGACATCTGAGAATTTGTTATTGTTTAAATTCAGGGTGAAATCAAATGTTTCTGATATGCCACACAAACATCAGTTTTGAAAAATACTGAATTTCAGCAATATTTAATTGCATAATTCTATCACTGTATTTCAGATTTCATTCTCTGTTTTCAACCAGAGAATACATGGTTAGTGTATATTTTTACTAAATTATTTGTGAAGGCAGTAACAATGTACACTGTACCAGACTGGTCCCCAGTACAAATTTCTGAAATTGAGGGTAATGAAGTCTCCAGCGGTGTGAACCTTCCCATAGCAACAACTGACATTCTGAAAAATATTTAGAAGTTAGCTAAAACTGTATTTTCTATTTTTTTTTTTTTTCCCCAAAACCCATTTTCTAGAACTGCAGATTAGGTTTATCCCAGGGAGCTGATAAAAAAAACCCTGAGTCTTCTTTCAGGAAAGAAAAAAAACCCTGTGGTCAAAGGGAGGCTCCAGACCATAACCAACCATGGATACTTCCCAGAGCCGGTGGAGGCAGAGGGGAGAGCTGCTGGAACTCATGCCAACTCATGTCTTCTGAAAGCAGGTACCCAACAAGGCAGGGCTGATTCTTGTGAGAGGATGTGCAGTGTCCCTTTTGTTTTGCCTTGCAGGCTGGGGGTTGGAGCACTTGCCCATAATACAGGAGAGCTGGGTTGCACATGTGCTGTACCAAGACTTGCTTTGGAGAGCGTGCTTTCAGTATCAGAACATAGTGTCCAGGGCAGCAGCTGGCAGCAGCACTGTTATTACCATCAAGGACATTGTGTGCAGACTAGATTGAGACTAACTTCTGGGGCTTTGCTTAAGATGCAGATTGATAGTGAATGAGAAACTGTGAAGAAAGTACCCTTAACTAAGATGCAAAAGGAGAAGAAGGCAATGGTAAAGCCCAAGCTGGTATTATTCAAGAGACAAAAAAGGCCATTAAAAATATTGAAGAATGGCTTAAAAAAAGTAATGGCATACAACAGTAAAACAGGCAGAGATGCAACTGTGGCAAACTTCTAGCTTTAGATAATGAACAACCTCTGAGCATTCAAAACTAATCTAAAGTAGAATGAGACATGAAAGAATACAACCGGAATTAATTCTAAGTGGATGTAAGCATTAAAGAAAATGAAAGGAAGATCTCTAATGCGTCCATAAGAAGTTTTCTGCTGAGAAAGCTGAAACAGAAAGATTTGGAAGAGCTGAGTCTCTCCATAAAAAATGTAACAGAAAGAAGGTGCTGTCTCTTCATCAAGTTCTCCAAAGTTCTCCAAAGGAGCAAAGATACTATACTTGGCTAGCTGATCCAGACAATGTTAAAGAGAGAGGAAACAATAATCCAACCTACATTTGCTATAGGGAAAGCATGTACTTCTGAGCAAGGTCTGAGCCAAAGAATCTGACAGAGATCTGTTCGCTTCAGTATCTGAGTTTTAGTTTGGTCAACATCACGCAATGTGAATCAATGGAGAACAAAATAACCAGCTTCAACTAGCTCCTGCTATACCTTCCTGGAGATATAATTTCCTCATCTTCCTTTCTCAGTTAAGCATAAGGCCAGAAATAATAACCAGAAATTAGTAATAAACACCAGAATCCAAAATACTTATGACAAATCTATTAATTAGCTTGTAATGAGAGTCTCTGCAACATCCCTGCAAGACATCTTCCTTGTGTTACTGGACAGTGGAGAGTTCATTTGTCCCAATCTTTTTATATTTCGGAATCAGAAATCTCAAGATGATGCAGCATTTCCAGATTTGGTCTTCCATGGGTAAAATGGTCAATTCAGCACCCCACAGTATCTCTGTCTTCCATCAACATTGAGATATCTGTTTTGACCTCAGGGCTCACTATAATGCAATTTCGCTGCCATGTTCATGAAGAGTGCTAAGAGCTCTCAGGATCATGAACTTGACTGACTGTTTTGCTTAATTTTTCTCCTTCAATATTCACAGTCAGATGTGCACCCTGCGGTTGTGTTCTAACCATGCCTACACATGGAAATTTTCTACTAACTTCAGGTGTTCACAGAAGACAGCCTTGGATTTTCTTGGTGCTGTGCTGGTGCCTAACAGTCCAAAATGCAGATCAGAGTATGATTCCATGATGTTATTTCTTTAATGAGCTGTGCTATTGTTAGATGTTTGTTAGGTTCAGGTCAGGTGGGACTAGAAGTTGCATGTCTAAAACTGAATTTTCCTGCAAATTCCTTGTAGTCATGACCACTAAGCTTTGACAGAGATCTTTCTTAAACTGATAATAAGGACTGTGATGGTGTCACTGGTTTTAATTAATTTGTGCAATTAATTAAGATTTATTAATTAGCTTTCAACTAGACCCAAAACATTCAGGGGATTTGTGTGTAAAAATTCAAGTTGTCAAGCACATAATCTAACGTGGATTTTCCTCTCCTGCCTTTTTGTCAGATGTCATCAAGATTGTGTCCAAACAATCCAATATCTCCTCATTTATATTTATTTTGCAAATGATACACTTGTAGCTGGAAAAAATAATCTCTGTTGTTATGGGTGGAGGTGGGAAAGTTGACAGGTCCTTTTTGGCAGTGGCAAAAAGTGCTTTATGGTAATTTAGGGTAACCTTGGCCTTCCATAAATAAAAACATGAAAGTTTTTAACACCCACAGTCTAAGTCTGGTGTTCCTCACGCTCTTCTTGAGTATATTAACACTTCACTTGTTAGCAAGTGGGATGCATAAACACCAGTCTTGTCTACGATGGTGCAGGAGATCTGTGCCCAGAGCTTCCTGAAAGCATCTGGAGGCCAATTAGTTTGAACTCAATGTCAGAAGTCTTTATTCCAGAACATGGATTCATTTAACCCTTTCAGTTTCCTCTTTACTACAGTTTGTATCCTATGCACATTATTGCTTCCAGGGTGTCAGTCACTCATCCATGCTGTGTAGGTATTCCCTTCACAGTCCAGTCCTCGTGCCCCTCTTTCTGCTGTCAGAGGAGATGTAACAGCCTGTGCAGTGCTCTGCAGTACACTGTGCTGTACTCTGACCAGCTGCAGTAGGCAATTTCCCTTCCACAGAGGCTACGTTTTGCATAAGTTTAAATCAGAAGGACTGATTTTCCCCAAAACTTCTCAGAACATCAAAGCTGTGTACTCTCTCTCTCTCTTTTTTTTTTTTTTGGTTTGGTTTGGTTTTGGTTTTGGTTTTGGTTTTCTGATTAACCCATTGACCTCCAATGGGTAAATCTCAGAGGTTTATGTACTATGAAAGAAGGTTGTATTTTCTAGTGAAAATGTACCATGTGCTTCACACAGTTTGAGAAAACAGTGTTTCCCAAGGGGGTATTGAACATGCTCAGACGAGTGCTCTGTTTTCCTAAGGACACCTGCCAGAGTCTTGCTGACATATCAGGCATTGAAAAATGTTTGGCATCAGTCATCTCTCACAGAATTTTTCCCCTTGTTGACAGTAGGAAGCAGCCATGTTATGCATATTTCTTTAATTCTCTTGGCTCCTCTACACAGCAAAGTGTCATATGTTTTCTTTTGGAGTCACTGATTCCCAAAGAGAACAGAATATCCATCTCTTCTTTTGGTTTGGGTTTTAAGAGAAAGGGAACTTCAGACCAGGAGCTGAATGAAGGAGAATAGCCTTTTTCACTTTGACCTCTGATGGGAACTTCCTTGTCTGATGGAAAATGCCTTCCATGAAACACTGGTTATCTTGGTTCCTTGTTCCACTAATCATGACATGCTAGTGTCTTCATGATCAGACTAAAGACGTATTGTGGGGTTTTTTTCAGTTTAGGACATGGATAAATTTCCTTAAGTATTATTATCTTGTCCTATATTAATTGTTTAATTCACATTTTACCTTAATGAGAAATTGTTCACCAACATAAATATACCTTTTGATGACCGTAGGGAAAAAATTCTTAAAAGCACCACTGTCTTGCATGCAAATATCTATCTCCAACTTCAGTCTCTTATTTCTCTTTGCATTTCATGGGAGTCAAATCCACGGGTAAGGGAAAAACTCTTTTTTATTTAGTAGTGAATTAGTAGACAGAGGTCCACATTTTTCTGTTCAAATTTTTCTCTCATATAAATTTTATTTTTTTCTTCCTATTATGCCTCAACAAGAACCTCTGGCCAATTGCTTCCTGTAGCAGTCAGTCTACCTTCTGCCAATCAAAACATTATGCACAACTATCAGGCATTATTATCAACACCTATCCTGCAGTAGTTCTTTTGTTTGTGATGAGTAATTTAACACTCAACACTCTGAAACCTAAAGCTAATATTACAAAGTAGTCCAAGGAGACAAACTGCATATATCTTAAACTTCGGATAATCACACGATAGTTTGGGATACTATTACACCGTGGGTTTTCAGAAAGCAAACCAAACCATAACAGAACAACAAAAAGTTCTGTTCCTGATGCAGCCAAGGATCTCTTGCCTTCTCTCTGCTAGACCTGAGCATCAGCTGGTGGTAGCCTCCTGGCACTAGGGATGCAAGATGGTGTATTGGTGCTCCCTCATCACCAGGCTTTAACCTGCTTTGGAGCTCATTGATCGAAAATGGAACCTTCTTCATTCATTCAGCTCGAAGCTGGTGAGTCAGTCCATTCTTCAATCTGCTTAACAAGTGATTCCTGGCATTTGACCAGTATTGCAAGTTTTTGTGAGCTTATAAAATGTTACCACTTTGCTCAGTGAGTTTCTTTTATCATAGGGACCTACTGTCTTTGACAAGGATTTTTGGCTTTCATCATCTTCCTCTCCCAGCAGTGTGACTAAATTGCTTGCCTACACCAATCAGCATGAGAGTCAGATATTGACCTGCTTTGTGGCTAAAGGCACAAAGCAATACCATAATCATTATTCTAAGTAAGCCCAGTGATCAGTTGAGAAAAAGATATTTAGTTGTCAAATATGATATTTCCTTGGTGTATCCCTCCCAGTCACCTTAAATTCTCCTTAACACTGAGTTTGTAAATGTATGAGGGGCCAGTACAGCTCTGACTGGCTTCAGCTTATCAATTAAAATAACTTCCCAATGAAAAAAGCCTTGAGATGGCTGCTACTTTTTGTTTTGTGAATTTTAGGTCTGATACTAGAGCAAAGTTACTAGTTGAGCCATAGGACTCATAGGTGGATGTAGAGATTTCTGAACTGTGGGAGGTATAAATGCTCTCTCCCTATGGGTTCACCAGTGTAAGCTGAGAAGAGTGGGAACAGTCTGTATGGACAGACTGTTGTCTCTGTTCCCAGCCTCTACTGTCGTCAGTCTTGGTGTGTTTGCTTGTCTATGTTCCCCCTCCTCAGAACAAATATAATTCGTCCCTTCAGCATCTCTCACATCTCCCTTTGGCTAACACTGATCTCTGTTCCTCAAATAAATCCTCTCACTGGCTTACCAATAGTTTGTTAGTCCTAGTACAGATTCCAACTGCCACCTTCTACTTCAGGCATTTTCTCTTTGCTGACTTGTAAGCCTCAGGTAAATTCAATGCTCTATTCACACCATTTTACTCTTGCCTCTTCTCTTTCCTTACCATGACTTCCAAGACTGGATATTGTTTTTATTGTTTTTTAAAAGGTGTTTATTATGTAGTGGACACCTTCTTTAGAAACTTACTGCTTTCTAACTTGCATATGTTGAGGCAACCTAGACAAATAACAGCTGCTCTTGCCTTCTGATGTGCACAGAATGATCTTTAGGATCATGGTCTTGCTTAGCTGTGTGCAAGACAATAGAGTGACTCCATTTGGGATAGCCCAGCTTCTGGGGCAGAAACCAGGGATGGCAGTAGGAGGGTATTGGTCTGTATGTAAGCTCATGTGATGTAGAGCTAGGGTGCATCCAGGAGAAACTTCCAAGCCTGGGAAGCTGGAAGTACTCATAGGTACAGTAGAAAAGCTTTAGCCATGGAGAAGTCTGTGGTACTTAGGAATGCCATTAATGAGAGAATGTAGCTGTGCTGAATGTCAATGCAGGATAGAGTGGGTGTAGAAAGTGCCATGGCAGGTTGTTGGAAGACTAAAAGAAGCAGAATGATCAAGCAGAATACAAGAAAGCAAACACCTCAGGAAAAGGAGGTGGTTTGCCAAATATAAGCCAAGCAAAAAAATTAATAACTGATAGTATCCTAAAAAGTGTGGTCTTAACAGACTAGTAAATCAACAGTCCTTCCCAATGCAATGCTGTGCCATGAAGGACACATCCTGGCTGTACAAACATGGAAGTAATGAAGAGAAGTAGAGGGGTGATAGCACTTGCATATGCTGTTCTGTTGAGACAACAACTGGAATATGGCGTTCAGTTTTGTTATTTAAAAAAAACCCCACAACATTGAAAAGATAAAGAAAGTGCTGAAAAAAAATGCAGTAAGTGATAAAAACCCTGTATTTTTAATTTTATTTAAAAAAAAATATTATCAGAAAGAAAATTGAGAAGGGATTTGATTAAAATATATAAATCCTAAATCCCTTTTCTGGAAATGATCTTGAATTTCATAGAGAATGAAACTGTGGTTGGAATATGAAGCTGAGTTGATCCAGGACAGAAGTCAGATACCTTTTTTTTTTTTTCCAAAAGTGAAAGGGCTTAACAATTCAAACTAACTACCATTCGATAGATTTTCTGTCTCCAGCTGTTGTCAGATCAAAACCAGGTACTCTGCTAGAAGTTATGTGCTAGTCAAACACAAATTATCCTTTCATCAAACAGAAGTTATTTGGCTCCATACAGAACTAATTGGGTGCTGAAGTAATAGCTCTAATACACTGCAGAGCAAATTTTATGATCTAATAGTCCATTTTGGCAGTGGTATCTAAATGCATATGTGTGGATTTAAATTTCTAAATCTAGGGACCCAGGTTTGTAATTTTCAGACAGTTCCTGTGAGAGTGTATTATTTAAGATCATAGATTTTGTTGATATTGGTTATTGGGTTCTCCATAATTTCTAAATTCTCAACTCCCAAATTGGGTCATGTCTGTGTGAGTCCTCCTAATTAACTGCACAAATACACTTCAAATTCCATGAACACTCTATGATGTAGATGTTGTCAGTTCTGTAAACACTGTATGTGTTGTAGCACACCATAAACTTTGACCAATCACCCTACAGAATATCCTGGGTCCCCTTAAGGGAGGTTCTTATTCCCACTGAATAAAATGGGAAGGATACTGAGGCACTTTCAGAGGTTCTGCTTTTGAACAAACTCCACTTTCAGGACTGTTTGTTCTCAAAAGCTGGTGCTGAAGTTGAGTAAGAATTTTTGCTCCTGTTTGTCAGTTCAAATTCATCTGTAGGTAATTATTTAATATTTCAGCTCCTTACCTAGTGTGCCCCATCTTGCACTGAGCACAGCTGAAAGCAGTGGTGACACTGGTGATCTTTTAAAAATTCTTAGAATTTAGCTAAATGAATACATTTAAATGTCCAGTGTCTGAAGACCTTTCATAGAGTAATTCTTAGTCATGTTTTGATCGCTTAAGATTTATGAATAAGGAGATTTTGCTTGGGAACAGCTACATAGATATTTATTGACAAGATCAGGCAATGTATGGCAGAACTGCAGGGGTCTCTGTCTTCAGTAAAAAGGATGAATAATCAAGCCATGTCTATGCTGACCAGATATAACCCATGGTTCCAGACTGTTTCTCCATCCAGGCCTCCATGTGAGAAAGTCCTGGAGATTATTTCATCCTTAATGATCTCAAGTAGAGTCTGTTCACAGCTCAGTTGTTATGACTATACCTGCAGAGGGAAAAGATGCAACCTGGGCTACTCTGTACATACAGTACATGTAGCAGCACTATGGCGATGGGAACCAGAGAGTATGTATGTGCAGTATGTTATTAAAACTACAGTATGAGCCTAATGCAACACCTTCACTGCAGAGTGGAGGGGTTCACTTTGTAATGAAGTTGTGGACATTAAACATTTTTAGATCATGGAGTAGTAGAGGTATTCCTTGGGATAAATTCATGACAAAGCTGAAGCATAATCTACAAACTGATTGGCAGGTAAATTAACTTTTCCCCTGAGAATACTAACAGTTAGAGATCATCTACTTTGTAATTAAAGAAGGGATTGAAACACATGTAGGTATAGCTGGGTCATATTCTTGACTTCAGTAACTTCAGATGATGCCCAAATTACCCAGTACCTGCTGTCAAGAGTTGAGTGGCTGATGCCATTTGCTGTAGTACCTTGAATTTCACATGCTTTGAGCCCTGGGATCAGTCCAAAGACAAAATATTAGAAGAAATGGAACCATTTAGAAGTTCCTTGATAGTTCAGTGCTTGACATCTCAATTTCATGAGGAAAACAGCTGTGACATTATGACAAAGCAGTAACTTTGTATAATATGGATTTTTCTATTGTATGTCTAATCTGTCTTATTTTTTCTGCAGTTACAAGTAGCTTTGCTGCTTCTTAGCTCAAAGTCATACAGAAGCCTGTGATTTTCAGGTTTGTTCCCAAGATCCCAACAACACTGGCTGGAACTGAGACTCCTCTTAGCAGCCTCCACCAACACCAACCATGTGCCAAGGTTGTCTGTTTTATTGTCTGTATTTTACTCATTTTACTACTAAGTGTGAGACAGAGAGTTTGAAACCCTTTCTGAGCTCCCATTTAGTGGGAGGCCCCTAATCTGAGATCACTGAGCAGGCAAACATGGGGATTTGGAGTAGCTCCTCCATTGCATGATTGTTAGATATGCTTTTGTCCCCCTTGATCCCAGATAGCCCACAAAATGGTAAATACCCCTATTCTTGCCAGGGTCTTACAGTGATTGAACTAATTAGTCAGGGGAAATATTTAAAAATGGCTGGATTGGCAGGTATGTAGGTCCTTCCTAGTGGTCCATTCCTACACAAGGAAATATTTAAATCAAAAGGGTAGATGTATTAAATGAAAGTCATCTGGAGGGAAAAACATAATAAGAAATTCAATAAGATTATTTCAAACTGATTACCTAATACTTTTGTTTTGAGAACAAATGCCCTGTGCAACAAAAAGTAAAATTCAACAGAAAGCTAACATGATAAAATAATACAACCAGAAAATGAATACGCTATATCAAATCAATGTGTGTCACTGATATGCAGAGTCCTCTTAAATAAACACTTTCCAAAATAATTTGGTGCAGTTAAATTATCTGTTGAATACTCTCCTGTTCCGGGGCATTTACCATAGACTATCACAAATCCTAGTTCCAAAGAAGGACAGTGGGTGATATTCTTGATCTCTGATGATCAGAGGGCCTGAAGCATCTGAGAAGCAGTCATCAGAATGAAGGACTGCTTAATATCTTTAAACAGGAGAAGATTGACTTTTAAAAATGAAAGATACCCTATCGAAATTCTTTACAGAACAAAGCAGACTCTCAGCAGAATTTTCTATTTGCTTGGATGTTGACTAGATTTGTATTATTGGCAAATAGTGCTATTCTACACAAGTATCTTCAGTGTGTAATTAATGAGTGGGAGCTGGTACAATTTAGTCCTGTAACAGAATGATGAGAGGCTCTGGCTGAGGCCAGGGCCTGCTGCAGCAACTTCTCTAGACAAGACATCAGCACAGATTGCCAGGGTGCAGGGCCAGACCATATAGCCCATGATCAAGCTATCAAAGATGCTTCAGTGGAGGGAATTAGCCATCCACAAAAACAGACAGACAGATAGTTTGCTTCCTGTAAGGATCTCATGACAAGTTCTGTGCATAGACTTCAACCTAATCCATGCGGATTTTGCACTGGAAACATCTTTGGCATTCTCAGAATTCAGAATATTTGTGTCAACTTTGCAAATTCTGGCACAGGCTGAATCTGGGAGAAAGCAAGTCTTATTTTATAATTTTATAGACACAAAACCAGAGCATATACAAATTGAAGGAGCAATTCCTGAGCCTAAATCTAAGCATCTGCTGCCATTGTAAACATCTGAAGGTATCCAAAACATCTGCATGGGGCTGGCAGATGCAGGCAGGACCTTCAGGAGGCACACAGCCTGCTGGGGTGGAGCAAGAGGCTGGGCAATATACCAAATGGGGCACCTAAAATGGCTTTATGTTTAGAAACCTGAACTGCTCTCTGAATGATCATTCATAGCCTGAACAATTACTGCAGGGCAGGAATTTAAAACCAAGTATTTTGAGAGGTGGACCATATGCTTTTTTGTTTACTTTTCAAAAATATACATAATTAAAGTATCCTTTACCATGTAATGTCATGCACACCTCTGCTCCTTCCTGTCAAACACAGAACAACACTTCTGAGAAGAACCCAAGGTTCTTCATATTTCTATCCTAATATAACAAAGGGAATCTGTTTCTAGATAGCAATTACTGAAGCTCTATCTATTTCTAAATATGTTAAATGTGTGCATTGCAACAACAACAAATAGTATGCTAATTTCAGCTCAAGATTTCAAATCTAGAAAAAACAAAATTACAAATTTGGTCATTCTAAAGTCAATTCATTTTCTTCATATAATGTCCTTTTTGTGACAATTTTCTGAGCTTGGGAAATCCCATCAGGATCAGTTCATTTTATATATTTCCTCTCCAGCCCATTCTAACTGCTGACTGTTAAATGACTTTGTGGCTTCCTGACACTGTAGGCAGCTTAATTGAAAATTTGATTAAGCGAGATAATCATCTGTTGTACAGTAAGAATGAGAATTTTTGTGGGAGAGAGGTTTTTTTGTCATTCATCTGTGTAAGGCCACTGTATTTTGATGCACAGATGAATTGATGTCATTGCTGACAAATCAGTCCCTGCCCATCCTTTGATATTATTATGTTTTCTACTGACATTTCTGAGAAAATAATAAAAATCTTAAAGTTTCTTAAGGACAAGATCCACAGTGCCAGTATCAGCTCTGGGTGATCTCTAACTACATATCACTAGTAAGGATTTAGCCAATTGAGTTGTTGTAGCTTAACTAAAATAGCTTCAGCAGAGTTGGAGGGTATATCAGCTTTCAAATAAGATAGGAGATATCTCTCAGAGATGTGAAGAGCAGCTCTTCTCATTGAGTCCTATCCTATCACATAGCAGAGCATAACCAGAAGTTTTGACTTGGGAGAAACCCTTGAATTCAGTCAGGTGTCAGAGATGTCCACAAAATGAGGATGGTGGCTTTTGGTTAACTTCTCAGCTGGTGCTGTGTGGGACAGAAGCTCTTTATTGATACATACTTCCATATTTCCAGTGGAGGGCTGAATTCTCAACTGGTGGCTTTGGGCATCTTTCCTCATCTCCCAAATCAAACTGCTGTTGAGTTCATGGGCACGAACTTGTGTTACTGAAGGTAAGAGCAAACAGTCAGGCAAGGAATGGTAGCCGTGAAGGAAATGGGAAGGAGGGAGAAATAGGATGTTGCATCAACACACAGGAATGAGTAAGAAGAGACCACTGTCTCTCTACAACACAATGTCAATGTACAAAACCAATCAGATTCTGGTTTTTTATCATATTTCAGGGGTTTGTGTTGTTAACAAGCATCATTCTGTTTGCAGTGCAATGTTAGTGTGATTTTTGTGGGTGTAAAATCATCATGTCACCCAGTGCACTTAAGCATTTAATAGGAAAATATAATTTGATATTTTAAGTCTGTCAGTCTTAGAGAACCACTGACTGATTATTTCCATTGACCAAAAGGACGGTTTCAAAAATTGGTATAAACTAGTTGGTCTTAATGATGTTATCAGTAAGGTTTTCATCTTGACTGACATTTGAAATCCAGGTTCTATGGCGTGTCAGATTTACAAATATGGATGACACTTTACCATGAGATTTTGGAATAGGGCAAAATATGATAGACAGCATTCCAGATGGAGTCAAGAGTTAATCACTACTGTCTGCACTAGTGTCAGGCATCAATGGATAAGAAAGACACATACTTCTGAGTGATCTGTGGTCTTAGTGGATTAGGAATTTTCAGATGTCACTCCTGGATAAAAGTTGTATTAGAAATACTGAGATGCACTGATAGATATAAATAAGGCATTCAGAATACCTTGGAATATCAAAGGAAAAAGAGGCTGGAAGGGACTTTGAGAGGCCATCTACTCCCTCCACCCCCTCAAGGCAAGATAAACTATAACTACCATGTTCCTGACAGACATTTTTCTTACCTGTTCTTGAAAAAAACACCAGTGATAGAGATCCTACAGCCTCCTTAGGCAATCTATTCCAAGGCTTAACTAGGAAGTTTTTCCTAATGACTATCTTAAATCCCCTTTGCAGAAATTTAAGCTCATCAATTTTTGTCCTATCTACCAGGGACACGGAGAGAAGATTATTCCCCACCTTTGTGAATACACTTAAAAATGATGAAAATTTCTGACTTCATTTCTCTGGTATAGGCCTTGTAATTTTAGGAGGTAAAAGGAGACTGGTAAGAAAAGAAGAAATAAGGAAACACTACAGAGCAGTTGTATAGGCATAGCATTTCATATCTATAAACTGATATATGCTGGTGTAAAGGTGGTGTATAATGGATGTACATTTTATGGACTAGGGTGCTAGAAATTGATGACTAAGAGTACAATCTAAGACTGCGAAGAGCCAGGGCAAAACTGATTTTTTACAAGGATCATATCAACACCACAAAGCTAAAACTTGTTAGTGGGTCTGCCTCAAAAGCTGATTCAGTTTCATTTTGCAAAAGTGGTAGTTGGTCTTTGTTTCAAGGTCTTGGGAGAAGGGCAAATATGAAATAGAGAAAAATTATTTTGGTCACATTTGGTAACATATAGGATGTATCTCCGTTGGCAAAGGCATTTTGACTGGTAGGAACAGACTGATAAGGTAAAGAAGTTGGTGCTGAGGATCCTGTATCCACACTCTGCATTTCAGAGCAAGTGAACCTGGACTAGTTACAGCACTGGCCCAGGAACTGGATGCCTATAAGCAGTGAAAGCACTGCATGTATGCTTCTGGAGCACATCTTCTGGGTTAGGTTCACCCAACAGGAATACAGCTGATGGATGTCAAGGTGTGATGTGAACCAAGTGAACCAAAGCCCAACAAGTGAGGAAATCCACTTTGAAAGTGCAGTGTTGGTTTGAGCTAAAATGCTAATACCTTGCTAGGTCAAGAAAGTGACACGTTTTGTTCTGTATATTTCAACAGGCAACATCAGGGGTCAATTTGATGTTTAGCCTCAAAACTGGTTACCCAAAATGAAATAATTTCCCCAATCAATACAAGGTTCCAATCTATGGGGCAGGTCTTCCTCTAAATCCCTCGGTTTGCAGAGCTGAACAGCATATTTTCTGCAGTCAGTATGCCCATTTAAGGAGTTCCCCTTTTACCTCCCAGCCGCTGCTTATTCCCTCAATGTTCCTGACTTGCTTGTTTATGAACTGGTAACATGATCTGGCCACTGAAGGGCAATAGGAGAGCAGACCAGTCTCCAGCCCTATGCTGCTTTTAGGGTATTTCTTCCATATTTCCAATGTAGTTGTTTGTGTGTTCCTTTGAGCCAGAACAAAGAAGAATTCTTTTTTTTCCCTACTCATTTTTCAGCCAGGTCAGTGTCCTGGTCTGCTTCACTATGTGACCACATAAATGATCAGTGAAGGATGGTGTTTAGAAGAAGGAG
Organism: Megaceryle torquata; assembly: GCA_024611175.1. Taxonomy (NCBI): domain Eukaryota; kingdom Metazoa; phylum Chordata; class Aves; order Coraciiformes; family Cerylidae; genus Megaceryle; species Megaceryle torquata. The sequence goes on along the minus strand of JANIJG010002052.1, from coordinate 85,793 downwards.
CGGGGGACTGCCTAAGTCATCATGGCCACCTGAAAAGCTCTGTGTAACCTTTGTATAGCCAAAGGTGAGCAAAACGCAAGCCAGACAGACTGAGATGGATGACAGTAAGGTTATTCATCACTGTGGTTTGGGAAGCACTTAGCATGATTTAAAATGCAAGAAATGTCCAAATATAGAGACTTGTCTTGATCTCACTGGACACAAATCTCCTTTAAAGCCAGGATGCAATTCATTTTACCTGTCTTCAGTCATCTAAAAGTTAAATGTCTAAGCCAGTCACCCCAGGCTCCCTTTGTATTCAGTCAGGAGAAATAGGTATTTCCAGAGGGTGATTGATCCTTCCTTAAGGTGGATGTCTGACACAGATCACATAATTTTCTTCCTGAGGATGCCAGTTTGTCCTCATTGATTGAAAAAAAAAAAAAAAAAAAAAAAAAGAAGCAGGGTGGCTAACTCAGACTTAGATGTCTAGTTTTTTAGGTGTGTAAAAGTAGGTGAGAGGAATCTTCTAGGAATTTCATCATTTGGGTACCACTGCAGAGCCATATGGTCAAAGTTTTATTTCACTTGCATGGCCAGAGCACTATGTGGCCTGTACATAAATAAAGCCTCATGGGTCAATGACAAAACTCCATTACTCCAGGGGAGTAGGAGTCAGTCAATAATGAAAAACTACATTTGCTGACTGAGATGGCCTAATAATTCTTTCCACTGTGAACTTCTGATTTGTGATATATATCTATTTTCTAACAGGTCCTTTATCTTAAATCAGAGGAAGCATTGGACTTGGTGTGGGTCATCTCCGTGCCTCACCAAATATAGTAATTATTTGAATTTTTTAGAATTTAGAACAGACATTTTAATTTAATCATATAATAGAAAATATTGCAGTCAGATATATGCTTCACATACCTTTTTTATGTGTGTGTGAATTTCCTTGTTTATTCAGTTGTGGCATTTCTGCTTACAACAAACCACTATGTTCAGTTGTAAATATTTTATTACATGCCATTCATTTCTGTAACACATAAATGCTTTTGTCATACTTCCAGTTAGGTTCTGTCATGATAAGAATAAGAGTTCAGTTCCCCCCTAAGACTGAGTAGGATTTTCTCAGTTTTACCAACAAGCTGCAAACCTCCCAAATCCAGGCACTATATAAAATTTTCTTGGTTTCACTACTGGCTTCACTAGTGTCTTGGTCAATAAACATCATCATTTAGTCTACCAAGAAATGTTTCATTCTGAATCTTTCTGTTCCTAAGATACTCACTCCACATCCTGGCAATGTGCTGCCACAACCTTACCTTCTGTGATGTGAAGAGCTCCATTACATCAGGTCTGTGGTAATGCAGAGTTGATGTTCTGAGAAGAAAAAAAGACATGAACATACATGAGCAACACACAGTATACTTCTTACTCTAGCTGTTCAACAAAGTGTAAAAGAAAAAGCAAAAATAAAAGCAAGCAAAACAATTTGTAGGTCATCTTTAAACAGCGGATATTTTATGTGTGTTCCCTCGGATATGAAAGCATATATATGCACTCCCGTGCTATAACACATCCGGAATAACAGGCACTTAGGTGAAAGAAGTGCCATGGAATTATTATCTCATCCAGAGGAATCAAAAGAATTAACAGAAGAGTCACCCAGATATCTGGCAAACTGTGCCAAGCTCACCAGGAGCTATAGTAGGCATTACTATCTGTAGGGAAAAAATAAAAAGGAACCAACTGGACTTAAAATTTCAGTGACTAGCTGCAGGGTATTTTCCACTCCTGTGTTTTTTTTTTAAGCTAAAAAAGCCAATCTTCACTCAGGAAATAGTATTTTAGTTTACGTGTGATGAGTTTGTCTTTTGACAGCCTTTCGCTTTAATCAGAGTTTGACTCTATCGTAACAAATGGCATTTGTGTTCTTCTGAGCAAAGAGCTAGACAAGATATAATTAGAAATACTTTAGCTGACCTTTCATAAACCATGATCCCCAACAAAATTGTTCGGACTCACATTAAAAAATAGTCTTACATCTTTTGTGGGTACAGACAAGATTACAGGATACTTTTATTTTAGAATAATTACACAGTGACCTTCAGTGTTATTTGCAAAGGTCATATTCTCTTCACATACCCTTGATTTCCTTTCAGTTTTCCCTTTTGTCCCACCAGACATAAATTTAGCAAAGGAAGAAGAAAGAGAGAGTATTTTTTTCTGTGGTTGAAAACTGAAGAAGATAGTTCAAAGTCCCCATAGGCACTCAGAGGGCTGTGGGCTATGATAGGCTATTTTCTACCATTTAGCTCCTGTATTATCACTACTCCTTTTTCTTCATTATTCTCCACTTATCACATGCAGCATCACTACAGAGCCCAAATAGAGAGTTGTAATTACCCAGCTGCCACCTGATAGTACCCCTTCTATCATCTTTATCTCACAAGGCCTTGCTGTTTCATCATTGGATAAAACTTGCCCATGGCAATGCCTGTGATAGTACATCTCGGAGATACATTTAAAGTTTACTCATTTATCGCAGAAAAATGCTGAACCCATGCAATTATTAGATACACTTGCCAATTTATTTGTTCAGTAAGGCTACTTTAACTCCTTTTTCTATCAGCTATTTGTTCTGTTCTTCTTGAAAACACTGAGGTCACCGTTGGGCACTGAGATGAAATAGAAAATTTCTAAGCCATCCAGGCAGAAGGCAGCCCAGAGACTCATTGATAAAAACAAACCTATTCTTTCTCTAGCTATGAAATGTGAAAGACCTGGACCTTCATTTTGTACATTTTTTTTTTCTTATATTGCCCCATGAGGCTAACTTGTGGGTCACATGGCTTGAACATGCTCCCAAAGTAGATTTCATGTACTGTGCCATGACTGTCAGGTCCAATCCAGAAATACCACATTTGGGAAATAAGTAATCTGCTGACAAGCGTAAAAACTGAGTGTAAAAATGTGAGGACATAATATTAAATGTATCCAGATGCAATTGCTCTATGAACAGGCAGCATCTGCTCTGGCCTAAGTCTTCTCTGGTCTGAGTCCGATATTTTAAATTGGTATTTTGCTTTAGGCTCGATGCAAGTTTCCTGTTTTTCAAAGAGAAGTAAAATATAGGAAATGGGAAAACAGAGACTAAATGTGAGTTAAAAATAAGATTTTTTTTTCTAAACTTTTCAAATCACATTTACAGTATAGCAACAGTATTGCACCCTACAAGGGTGCACACTATGAGGAGCTCCACGGAGCATCTAGTTAGTGTGGGAGATTCTTACTGATTTTACCTGGGCCATGGGGCAGGAGGTCTGAATTTGAGCTATGCCACTGATTTGCTCTGTTACCTTGAGCAAGTCATGCAGGATTTGCAAAGTTAGGTGCCTAAAGTGAGGCATAGTGAGTGAAATCAGCACAGGCACAGTTGAAAGCACTAAGGTGTCAGCACCAAGATGCCTCAGTAACTCCTCAGGAATTCTCTTGGACCAACTAGCCTCAGCAGCTCAGCTGAAGTGTGATGTTGTCTCCATGCAGGAGGGTCTGTGTATCTCTTTGCTTGCCTCCCCATTACCCCCAAGGCAGGAAAGTCAGGCACAGTGAGCCTGGCTGGCTCTGTGACTATCCAGGTAGCATATGTTGGGGCTTTTCCTGGTATAGAGGTAACTGATCCTCTCCTGAAACCCAGCTGGCCCAAGCAGTGGCAGAGCAACACTACATAAGAGTTAATAAGCTTGGCTAGATCTGAGCTGGCTCTGCATCCCAACATCCATGGTTTATCAGCCACCTGGATAAACCACCCACAAGTAATTGGGAGTTGACTGTAAAACATGGAGGAACCAATAAATGGGAGTCAGAGAAGCCAGAAAATTGAGAAGAGCTAGACAGAGACAAATCTGGGGAAGGAAGGTATGTCAAAGGTGTCATTCTGCAAGGACACTTCTTTCTAGCCAAAGAGAGACACCTGCCTCCGCATGGGCTTATCCCATGGGGCATTACTTCTGAAGCTGGGGACTTTACCCAGGACTACCTGCATTGGAAGCAAACCTGGCAGCAACTTTCCTTCTTCATATTCTGTTCCTACCATCAATGGCCCTGTGCTTAGGATGATCCCTGGGGGATGAAACGCCTGACATCTGACTGTCACCACAGTTGATTTGGAAAGGTCTGAAATAATTTACCAAACCATTGAATTTTTATTTAACAAATCCATATTTAAACATATATGCCCTGAACTGTGCACATGTCAGTTTCTCATTCATAAGTGTTAAAATCACAAAACTTCCTTGTTCTGGGGTAAAAAGCTTTGAGACCTGTTTTCATTACCAGGATCACTTAAGCTAGCCACATCGTTCTGGCACTGCATAGTCAAAGGGGATCCTGAAGATGTACTGGAGGAGATGATTGCCTGAGATGCCCTCTGTGGGATAAACATTAGGATCCCACTGTGTCTTCTATTCACCTTCCAAACATTACACATGTACCACACCCTTCAGAGAAATTCAGGTAGCTTGAAACTTAGAGTGTTCACCAATGTGAGAGAAGCCTGAAATGTTTTCACAAAGCTCCCACCCACTTGAAAAAATAAAGAATGCCAGCTAATTAGTGGAAATTGGCATTGAGTATTGGCTCCACAAAGTATGTTAGTTCCCCCCCTACCCCCTCCATCAAATAGCTCTAAATAGTGTTTGTGTGCATCCTGACACAAAATGACATGTCATGTCATGAAATTTTAACAAATATTTTATTGACTTTCTATGTGTTTCATCAATTTTTATTACTTCTTAGCACTCAGCATTTTAGTACAGAGATTACTATGGCAGTTACTAAAAAAACCCAACCCCAGACCTATAGCTCTTTTAAAAGCAGCACTTCTAATTAAGCAGTCAATGCATAGCTGAAATTGTGTGCCATGCAGTGAATAGTTGGCTTGCATGATTGTAAATGCTGACAGAGAGACTGAGGAGCTCACAAGCCCTAAAAGCCCTGTATTGCAAGTACAGCAGCCATTTCACCATATACCATAGTTAATATTCAGGAAATAAAATTATTAATATTATTTAAATATTTGGCTCCGTTTAAGAAAATTTAACTTTGAAACATAGATGAACCAGATGTTGGCTTTCTTCAGTGAGCCAAAACCAGCATATGGTCTTCCAGATCTGGCTATTCCCCCAACAGGCATCACGTATTTTTCGTTTTGAGGAAGGCAAGCCCAAGAGGTAGCATATTCTTCCTCCTTCTCTCCAAGGCAAAGCTCCTCAGCATCCCAGCAGCAGGACATTTGTCTTTTCCTGTTTGCTGACTATTACAAAAGAACCCAGTAAGTTTGTCAGGCCTCTATATTGCATGTTTATCATGGTGAGCTAATTCTGAGGAGCAGATTGATTGATCCGTGCATGGAGAGCAGGATGATGATTTTCCAGATGGCAAAAAGGTCTGTCTTGTTACCCCTTTGCCAAACATGGTTTTGGCTATGTGGGATCAGAAGACTGCTCTGTGGAAACAAAGGAGGTAGTTTATGCTCCCTCTCCAGATTCACAGAGGAGGGAGGAAGGGATTGTCACTTTCTGGCTCCCCTTGATGTTCTCTACAGCTGAGCTTGTATATCTGTGGCCTAACCCTTGCAAAATTAACCCCCAAAAGACTACATCTACTTCCAGATGCACTCCTGGCTTCATCAGTCTCTTGCAGACTCATCAAGATCTCATGCATCAGGCCTTGGAGGTCAGACCTTTTGTCATTACTGACTGGGAGAGTCACTAACAGTAATGAATACTTCATAGCACAGTGCTGGTACCTGCAGTTTGTCATGCAGCAGCACCAGAACTCCCTTCTGGGGGAACGTAGCCCAGACTTGTGCTATGGTACACCAAATAGTTAAGAGGACGGTGTAGGTATGTCCCAAAGAACTAGAGCTGAGACATAAAACAAATGCTAACATCCAAAACCAAAACCCAACCAAAAAAAAAACAAACCCAAAACAAAACTACAAAGAAGGCTTTGAGGAAAAGACTGTAGAATCTGTGAGGATTCACAACTGTGCACCACAAATCATAGCAAATTAAGAGCAAGTCACACAAATGCTAGTTCCATATTTCGCCAGCTTCACATACACGAGCACTGATCATGTGAGGGTTTAAGACTAGGGTGCAGTGCCTAGGGCACTGCGTGCTTGGTGCCATGGGCATGCGTTACACAGGCTCTCACAAGCTTTATGTTTGACTCTGTGAAATACATCTTGGTCTTACCTAAATTAATCAGGGCTTTTTTGAGGTCTTGGGGGAAGGGGCAAGAGATACCTCTGTTGTTTGTGTTGTTTTTATCTAAACGTCCACTGAATAGAGAGGATTGAACCCTTGGTTCAGAAATGTACATGCTTGGGCAAAGCTTTATTCAGCAAAGCACTTACGTACATGCTGAAAATTAAGCATAAGCCTTGTACTCTGATCACTTCTGGGCCTAATGTAGGGAAGATTCATTTGGATACCCTGGGGTATAAGGTCATAAAATGATTGAATTGTGAAAGATATGTTCAACCTGGGTCAAGTCCAGAGAGAAGACAGATCAATAGCTGAAGTTTATTATAGATCTTCTTGAAGCTCTTGCTTGGCATTGTTTCTAAACAGGAGAGGTAATCCAGACTGCCTTAAAGTTGCTCCAGAAAGAATAAATCAGCCTCTCTGCCTGTGTAATATACCCTGCATTTCTGAACACATCACAGAAAATGTTTTTTATATATTCATGCATGCATGTGTATGACTATAACTTTAAGTTCCCTGAAATACTTTTCCTTGTATTATAGCCAAAGTCAAGCAGTTTTCAACCCAGTTATTTGTAGCAGATTAATTTAATAATTTTTATTATGAAGTTTTGGAATGAGAAATACAGGTTTAGCATCATATACAGGTCTAGGTCTTTGTAAACATGTCTATACTATAAATCTTCAGTGTAATTTTGCCAAAGCAACACATTTTCCAGTCAGAAACATGGTCAACAGAGGCACGGGTAAGAGGTGAACTCTATAGTATTAATTACTGTACACCACAGAGGCAGCTCAGCCCTGATGACAGCTAAAATATTTGGTCCAAAGTACATAAAAATTGGACACATCTCCTGAGCCTCAGATCAATACCTTAAACAAAAGGTTGCTTGTCTCCTTGTCCCTCTTAGACCTTCTGCTCATGTTTTGCAGATGTCTGTAGATTGGTTCAGTGGCTGGTGTACTAACCCATTTGAGAACACTCTAAGTGCCATAGCAGAGCCTCCCCAGACATGTAGAGAAACTGTAGGGCAGCAGTTGGGGTTGATGTCCTCCTGTCCATCACTTTCCCAGGAGAAAGGATCTCTCAGGCCAATAGAAACAACACCAGCACCATATATATATCCAGAATAATGGTGGCACTGGCACACTACTGGCCTTTGGCACATCTCCATGGTGGCTGCTTCATGCCTGGCTGAAATGGATACTGTGGTGGATCAAAAAGGTTCTCTTCCTAGCAGATTCTTTGCTCTTTTCTAGGTATTGGGCTGCTGCTTGCTGGCACTAGAAGGAAAAATGTTCATATTACATTAAGGACTCACTTGGCCAAAGGAAAATCTTTAAAATGGTATCTTAAAAGGGGTCACATTCTGCACTGTTGATTAGGGCCTGAGGCTACCTAAAGCAGTCTGGCCAGAAACCAGCTTTTCAGAAATGCACACAGACACCACCTACATTTATGAAAGAATAGGCTAGGAAACTACCTGAAACGAGATCATGAAAACACAGCAGGTTAGTCTCACATCTTCCATGGGAGATAAGCATTGTTTAAGGAGATATCTCACAGCTCTCGGATTTATCAAGGGTAGCTACAGAAATGGCCTTTCACATATATTTTACCTGGAATCAGAAATTACAAGAACTTTATGGATGCCAGGCATTCAGGTAGGTATTTTTTTTGGAACTTTGTAAATGTTGGCTTCAGGCACTGGTAGGATTTCAAGCTAATTAGACATTCCAGTGTATTTACTGGTCCCTATTGATAACCTTAAATCAGTGGGTCATATTTTATTCTGGTATAAAGGACTTTTTTTTCTTTTACAGGTTCTGTTCTGATTTCTTTCTGCAACATTATGTGAATCACCTATTTCAATTAATTATCCTGTTAGCAAAGCTATCTGTTCTACAAATCCCAGGATCGTCTATAGTGGCCAAGGTATTTATAATGCAGGCTCTCCAGTACAGTAGTTGATTTTAACGCTAATTTACACATTTTTGTAAGCAGTTTTCCCCTCAGCTCTCACCCACTTCCAGGAGCGTTAGCTGAATACCATTCAATTCTGCTTTCAAACAATAAAGCCTAGTCTTACAGGCTCTGCCTTCACTACAATTTTAGCTGTGTCAGTCAGAATCAAATATTAGGGAAAGACTGAAGGGGAAAATGTTAGCCAGGACTGATCCTATTATCTGCAATACTTCTTGCTTCTTGTAAGCTGAGCTGTAAACTAAGTGGAGGCATAAATGAATCTCTCCCTTGCCTGTTTAGAAAATGTTGGGTTTTTCAAACTCAGTTTTTTATATATGCTAACCAGGGACTATAATTTTCCAGGGAGAACAATTTTCACTAACATGGTTGCTCCTCTAAAGCAGATAGTGGTGGATGCATTTTTCCTTCTTCTCTGTTGCACAGACCCTTACAACAGATTGTATTTTAAACTCATGAAACTGTACAGTCACAAGTCCTTTCCTCAATCATACACCCTTCTAGCAGTTCAAAGGGCAACATTTCAAGGGTTTAATTCGCCTCTCCCCTCTGCTTCAGCAGAAGTTTGCAAAATCAGTTTGAAAGCATTTTTCTTCACAACAGATCTAAAGATGCCCGATACTTCAGTAATCTGGTAAATAACAAATAAAACTCTTGGGCATACTCCCTTGATACTTCCACTACTTTGAAAGACAAAGGCAAATTGACTGCCAGATGAGAGTTCTCCAGTACATAAATCCTTGTCTGCAAAGCCACAGAAACTTTGCACAATGCCTTTATCTTTCCTCTCTTTGACTGTGGTGATATAATGGGGACACTGTGTTCAAACAGCTATTTGCTGGAAAAACTGCAAACACTCCAAAAATTAAACCTAGCACAATTGCATTCAGGCTAATGAAAGCTGGGAATGTTACAGAGGTGACGCTCTCCATCTTCGTGATGAGGGTGCATTATGGGACCTGTCATTCCTCGGCACTCCTGGCTGCCAATCTACTGTAGGGAGCAGTGCTAACAATACCCAGCGCCTTCCCAACTGTGGGGTTCATGTCACGAAAGGGCATGGGGCTGACAAACAGGGAGGGCCAGCTGGGGGCAGGGAGAGAGTGAAAACACATGATGCCACTTGAGTGGGGCTGACATCTTGAGCCTCTCTGTCTTGGGGCATTGATATCTACTTTAACGCATGTCCTCAGGCAGGACAGTTGATGTGAAGGGAGCCCTTGCCAAAAGATAAGTGGGAACTCGTGGTTTTGTCTGTATTTTCAACTACAGCTGCGATGAACTGTTATACAAATACTTTAATTATGTACTTCTCCTACTACCTCTGAAAGTGATGGGCCAGAGGCACAGACTGGCAAAGTTCAAAATACTTTTTCTAAGAATTGTATAACCATAAAAATACCATTTTCTCCAGCAATGTGAAAACCAGTTAGTGCAAAGATGCCTGTGACAAATACATCAAAAAAGTGTTATTACATGCAGATATTTTTGAGGGAAATTGGTATCTATCCAGAATTTGCTTACTTGCTCAACTCTTGACTCTTACAGCTGAAGGTGTCCAGTGTCAGCTGTCAGAGTTCAAGAGGGTATCAACTACAAGGCATTGTTCAGCACATCATTAATCTCCCGAGGAACTCCATCTGCAGCACACAGCCCTGCACGACAGCAGCAAACAATAGGGGAGGGGAGCTGATGGTGAGTGCTCGCACATGAAACAACTGGAAGTCTGGGACCAATGAAAGTGAGCGATCCTCTGACAAGGCTGGGATGAAACAGGATTCAGCTTGAGGGTAGGTGATGTGACACAAGCTAATTAGAGCCACCCTCAGGAGTAGGAGATGAGACCCCTGAACTGGGGGAGAGCCCACTCGTGTCTCAGCCTCTAGTGATGGTATGAAAATTTTCACTGATCTTTAAGGTGCTTTGAATTTGGTCCTGCATGAGTTACCAAGTTTTATATCTTCAAAAGCCCTCAATACTGTTTTAGGAAATGATACAGACACTTATCAACTGAAGTCATGCAGGAAGCCAGTGTGAGACCCAGGGAATGACCTCAGAGAAAGGGAGTTATCAACCACCGTGACAGACCTGGTGTCTTGAAGGGCTTAAGGCTGAGGCAGTGCATGTTTTCAGCATGGTATGTTAATAACAACCAGCACTTGAGCTCCTCTGTTTCTGATACACTCACCCAAACAACTTTCCTCCTCCTGCTTTACAAAAAGCCAGGGTCATATGAGGGTGATACATGTGCCTGGCAGCTCAAGCATATGGATTTAACGATGGGTGCTAGGGACTCCTGGGGCAGGCAACCCAGACAGAATGGTTGTGCATGGCTGCAGGTGTGCATTAGATGGTCTTCATGGGTGCACACAAAAAGTAGATGCCCAGTTGCCTTCCCACAGTTACAACTTGGTCTTCCAAAAGAAAACCAGTCACCCAGAGTCATGGACAATTAGGAACTAACTCGCTTCCTCAGCCCATGAACTTGTTGACTACCCACAAAATTTGCTCTTAATTCTCTGCAACTCTGGGTAACTCTAAAGACCAACAGCCTTTTCTGATAAACTTTGCAGTGGAGTGTTTAGCAGAGCACTTGGGCCTCTTACATCATCCTAATTCAAAAGCTAAAGAATAGCAAGACCTCTGCCAACTAGCCATAATAAAAACAGCAGCAGCAACTTTAGTTACCATTCATTTCCATGTATACCACAGCTATGTGCAAAGCATCCTGCAGCTGCTGCTGGTTATGGCACCGGTGCCTGTAGGCAGCCATCAGGTAGCAGGCAGAATGGGTGCTTTGCTGGGCCACCATTCCGTTTGACACTAAAGGCAGGATGATGCACCATTGTGGTCTCTGAGTTTGCGGGGGCAGATGAGTGTAAAATCCACTGGTAGACAGTCCTCTATGTTCCAGCATTGTAATAGGATCATAGTTGAGGCTGTAAAAGCTACAGATTTTTTGATTCCCAGGTCCCCGTTAATTCACCCTTCATAAAGTCCTGCTTTCTCACACACTTAACACTGGTTAAGCTTTCTTCCAGCTCAATACCTGTGGTGGGAGTTGGAAGAGAGGTCCCACCCAGAGTGCCTCCTAGCTCAGATGAAGAGTCCACCAGGGGTCCATGTCTTGCCCCAGTTCTCATATAATTGTTTAAATTACTTTGAAGAAGGGATCCATGGCAGAAAATAAGAAACCTACTCTGTATTTAAAAAATTGAAGTACTGAGGTATCAAGGTGTTGTCTCAAATCTTTAAGCAGGGAAAGAAAAAATTAATTTGGTCCTCTGTATCCAGATAGACATAAAAATGGTAAACTACAGACTAAAGCTACCAGGAGTCATTTGGTCTAGTACCTTACATTCTCATCTTTCTTGCAAAGAGAACAGGAAAACCATCTCCCACCCTCCCCAAATACTTCAACAGTTAATTTTTGTTACCTTTCCTTTAACTAAATATTATAACTTTGTCTGGGAAAGTTATGAATCACTGTTTTATGTTCCACATTTGCATTAAGAATACAGACATGCATTTGGCTTTGTGGTTTCTCTAATAAGAAAATTGTTAGCTCATTGACATTTTTTCAAGGATCAAAATTTGATGGAACAAATTTTGTTGGAAATAAGATTTTCATTAATGATTTCAAAGAGGAAAAGAAATAAAAAAGCGTCTTTCAATAGTCTATATTACAAGCACATAACAATACTGTAACAAAATAACTAAGCAAAAGATGTATAATCCATAGTGAATAACACCAGCAAATACATTTTTGTATATGCTTGTGGTGCAACAGGTGCTCAATACTGATCAAGGATAGCTGAGTTTACCAAAACAGAAATGTTTGAGAATTGTTATTTTATTGACAGCCTGATGCACAGAGAGAGAAACATCTTACACCAGAAGGTTACTAATCACAACAGAGCAGACAGCAAAAGACTTAAGGATATATTGGATCCTTTTTCCTTATTTATTGGAAAAAAAGATGTGCTCATTAACAGTGAAGATTTCTTTTGCCCCAAGCATCTTTCTAGCTTTCTAGCAATCTTAACAAGAGGGAATATATTAACGTATGAGGGTAGGCTTAGTTTCAAGTATTCTAATGGTGAGCTAATTAACTTCATCCTGAATCACATGTGATGGACTGCTCCATCTCTTCAGTTGCTGCAGAGGTTAACACAGAAAGAAAGAAAGAAAAAAGCCTATGCAGGAGCAGCGTGCAGCATGTAGAGTTACATGCTCTAAGGTTCCTCCCTCAAACTGTTAATCCACAAGCAGCTCAGCCTATTTGAAGAGGTAAGTATTTTACAGGCATTTCATAAGTCTCTCTTCATTCTCAGATATTCAGTCTACTAAGTTTTATAGTCCCTCAGCATCTAGTGAACTTGAAGGGCAGCAGAGCTTTAAAAAGAAAGGGATATTATCCTCAAACTGTACAGTATTACATCCAATAGCCCCTATACGGCAACATTGACCACCTCCTCTTGTGGATTTGGGAAAGGTATAAACCACGACCAGAGATTAAAAAAAAAGGAGAAAAGAAAAAGAAATGCAAGAAAACATCATATTTGTCAGGCAACATTTACTGAAGACTGAAGCAGTCCAATGCCAGATTCTCAAAGAAAAATGTCTCAAAAAGAGTGCCTCTACTTAAGTTCTCCATCTTACTATGATTTACTCATTTTATTTCATCCCTGCAGATGCTCGAGGCCCTGTTTTTGCCTCCCTTGTTAAGTTTTTGAAGGAAGGGAAGAAAATACACTGTTTATCTACTCAGCTATCGCAAGAGACTGCCAGGCAATTATCTGTTGGAACCAGTTAGTCTCATTACCAGTGTGCAAGCTTCTACAATAGTTGACACATTCTCCAAAAGAAACATTCATTGTCAATTCACCTTCTAGGTCATCATTGCCCGGGCTCACGGATGGCACCACGTACACAGCAACAAAAGCCAGTCAGCACTTTGCCCAAATGTGCAGCCAGCACTTTTGTCTGAATGACTCTTTCCAGTTCCTTCCTGCAGCCGTGGAAAAAAAAAAAAAAAAAAAAGCAGTCATTGTGCAGGCACAGAGAAAAACCACTAGCACCCAGCACCTGTGCAAGAGCTCAGAGTACATTATACTTATTCGAGTTTGCTAATAAGGGCTGCTACTGTGATTCGTCAACAAAAGGAGCCATTAAGATAAGTGAAAGTCTTGCCCCCTTTCCTGCCAGCTGAGTAGCATCCTTATCCCCTCTGTACCTTGGGATCCTCCCTGCCCCCAGCTGGCTCTGCCCTCTGCAGAGCTGGACTGAGCTGCTTGGCAGCCCAGGGTTGGAGTTCAACATTTCCTCCCTTCCTGATCTCATTAGCATGAGATTCAGACAGAGCTGCTCCATTCAGAGCCCTGGCCTCCGCTTGGTTTAGGGGTCTCTAATTCCTGTTTCTGGCCACTGTGCAACCAAAGAGAAAGCAGGGGGTGAAATTATCTGACACTGCTCCTTTCTGACAGAAACAATGACTGCTGGTAGTCAAGTAAAATGCCATCAGCTAACGAAGCTCTTATGAGAAGTACACGTTGATATTTTAGCAAAGCTACAGCCTCAGGAGTTAGTATTTCTCCTCCCAGAATAACTTCATGGGGCACAGTAGACCAGGAGGTAAATTGCATCCATCTCAGAGTTTCTATTTCTTCCTAACAAGTTGCAAATAGGTAGAAACAGAGAGAAGAATCACATGGAGATTAAGACCTTTAAAATCCAGTCTCTTGTAATGTATGACTGTGCTTTTTCCACAACAGAATGAAAAAACATTCACATTGATGTTTTAAAGCATCAGATTTTTTTTTTTATAGATATATTTATATAGTATACATATATTTTTAAAGGGTCTTACGAACATCATCTAGTAGCCTCTCTGAAGATTAGTACTCGACAGCATTGCTCACTGGAGAAAGAAATGAGGAAGTAGAGACATTTATGAAGGTGTGACTCTCCTTTCTCCCTAGCTGTAAATGAAGTCAGCTTCTGGCTTGGGTATTCTTACATTCTTGTTGTATTTCTAAGATAAGAAAATAGATGATAAAACAGTTAGGTGACTGATAGATAGATCTCCTACCCAGTACTGTCTAGTTCTTGGGAGGTAACTGAGCTAAGAGCTGGAAAGCCCAGGTTCTGTGCCCAGCAAGTCAAGGTGCTGTGCACAAGTTTGTCTCCCTCACCTGTTTGGACTGTATGTCTGCCTGGGGAGGGACCTTCTCTTAACATGTGCACACTACCTGGCACAATCACTGTAATGAGGCTGTGCAATGTCATTCTGCATTCTGTTGCACTATATGCTGTTAATGTACGATGCTAATACACTCTATATGCTCTGCATACTCTGCTAACAGACTAATATGCTCTGCTGTGTATATACACAGGACCTAATTTCTGTTTTTTTATATAGATAAATGTCACTTGGTAAGATCAATGTCTTGACATTCTCATCAGGACTGATGTCAGTCATGACAAGTGATTTACATTGCTCAATCACTTGATCTTCTTCTTCCTGAAAGAGATTTATTTATTTTTCTTTGTTGACCAACCTTTGTTCCCTAAATCAAATACAATCACCTTGCTTTACCTCTGTATATGTATCAGTCTTTGGCACGTTCTGTAGGTTCCTCTCACATCTTCAGTCCTGCTCATCTTTGAAATGTTAGGATGGGGTGTTAGAAAAGGGTGTCTGTTTCTAATTCAGCTTCTCAGAGAGGGAAATCACTGGTGAACTAACCTTGTTCCTGAGAGGGAGCTTCCAAAAAGAAAACACATTTGTTCCTTAAAATCATGCTATCCCTGTTGCTGCCAGTAAACTACCAGTTAGGGTTCTTTTGACTGCCCTTCTTTGTAGGACAGCTGCTTAAAGGCTTCTTGACACCAAAAATAGTTAAAAGAAAGTTGCTGCACTTAAAAAAATGTATCTCTATTGGTATAACTGCCATGCTTTCACAGAGGAACTGAACCACTCCCTTAATATCTGCTGCCCATATCCCTGCCACAGCCTCTCTTTCCACTCTGCAGCTCCTGCTCACATCAAGGTGGAGCTTTTTGCTAGTTAAATAGGCTCCACGAGGAACAAGGTGGCTTTCAAGTTTTAAACAGAAAAGCAATCTTCAAAGCAGCCCAGAACCTGCTTCAGGTAGGAATGTGAAGGGATGGAATAAAGAGCGTGGGAGGCATGGTATTATTTTGGAAACAGGGAAATCCCAATTTTATTAATGTCTCTGAAGAATCCAAATCTTTCTGCACCTGGGGTTTTCCCAGGTGGGATGGAGTAATGCATTTTTCCATTTTATAAATACCTATACATAGGGCCAAACTGAAAAATTCAGGCAAAGAGAATGTTTCCAGTCTGAAAACTACCTGCTTATGGAATATCTGTGCTTCATTTGGGAATCCTTTGCTTCATCTCTACACAGTTTTGGATTTCGTTTTGTCTTTGATGTGAAAATGTAACGTGATTTTTGGTTAAGTGACTTCTTAACAAAAAATATTGCAAAAATTGTGTATCACTTGATATCAACTTACACAAAGTCTGGTCCCTGGTGAAGGTTTAAGTGATACCTAAGTGTCCCTCACAGTTGTGGTAGAGAGCTCTGAGTTTGACCTAGGATTTCCCATCCCCTTGTTGCTCCTTTTGCACCATTATATAGGGCATATGCATCTGATTAACTGCACCAAGTCTGGTGGACCCTGTGTGAGACTTCACTATGACATATCGCCTGGCATGGGATCTTACACGCACATTCAGGTGTTGCCACTGAAGATGGTAGTCCTCCAGTTTGCTGCTGCTTTCTAGTGTGCAAAGGGACCCCAAGAAAAAAGTGATTCTCTGTATATCCATATTGTATTGTAATACCCTAAAGCCCATCTTACCTCTCAGGAAAGGGAATGTAGGTCAAATTGCCTAACTTGTCTCACAGCCTGAAATAAAAATTTTAAATGAAGGTAAATGAAATAAATTAAAAAAAAAAAAAAAAAAAAAAAAAAAAAAAAAAAAAAGGGGGAAAGAGAGGGGAATTTCAGGAAAAAAAATATTTGGTGTTGGAAAAGGGGGAAGGAGG
>JANIJG010002052.1:42650-60942 GCA_024611175.1 Megaceryle torquata | reverse complement strand
CCCTTTGGGGAGGGAGGGGGGTTAACAGAGAGCGTCTGTTAGGTCTAAGGGGCTGCCCTGACCCTAAACCGTGACAGCATGTAATAATTTAGCATTATAGCTATCACAAATTAATCTAGTACTCCACCTTTTTTATTATTTATGGCAGTACCCCCTGTCTTTCACTCAGGACTCGTTAACACTGTGTCGTCCTGGGAAGTGACTCCAGATTGCTGAGTACCACTTGGGAACATCAGAAGAACAGGCTGTTCCTAGTCCATGCTTCCCCAGTTATGTGCTGCACATGCTGGGACAGGACTTTGGCAGTGCAGGAGAATAGTTAGGTAGTGGAAGCATCCGTAAGCCTGCAGTTCATGTCTGCCTCAGTTACAGAGGCTTTCTAGTACTCTGAAGCATAACTAATGTTGTTGCTTCTCTTGGACTTGCAGTGTGGTAATCCACGGTATTGCACAGTGTTTACTTAATCCTCCACATTGCAGCTGCTGCCCAGAGACCGCTTTGCTGAAAAAACCATGAAGACAGACAAGCAATCTAAGAAACTCCACTCTCCCTTCCAGACTTTGCCTTTAGCACCTGGGGAATAGTGTCTCATCTATTCTCTGCTGGGCACTCAGTGTTGTCCTGCTTGGGAAGAGACCCTCAGGCTCTTGCCAGCATTTGTTTGGGCCAATGTGCTGCAGAGGGTGAAAGAACAGGCTGCAGAGCCCTGTGCTCTGCCTGGCAGGGTCCCTTACTTATGCAGCAGATATCAATGGGATTTTCCTGTAAAACAAGGGGCACAGAAACTTCCTCTGTCACGAGCCTAACTTCACATTTCATAAAACTAATCTACTCCTTCTTAAAGAATGGTTCATTTTTCCATATCTGGTTGCTATTACAGAACTTTGTGACTCCCCAAATCCTTTGGCTTTCAGCTGAAACCTAGCAAGGATCAGCTTGACTATTTATTTATGTGCTAACATTGTCCTTCAAATCACTCTTCTCCCACCCTGCAGGTTACTCCCCTTGATGTACAGAGAGCAGCTGCATCCCACCTCAGCTTTGTTGTTCTGGGCCAAGCAAGACAAGCCTTGTAGTACCTTCTTTTAAAAGATGATCTCTTTTCTGAGGAGCCCTCCTTGTACTCATTCCTGTCTGCTGGTGCCCCCCCTGCCCCCAGCTCCTCTGCCCACAGTCCAGGTGATCAGCGGCCCCACTGCCTGCATGGCAGCGATGGCAGCAGCTGCAACATCATGGACTTATTTGTCCCAATTTGGCACCTCTTTCCTCTCTCTTTTACTGTTCTGGCTTTAGTATTTCCCTGAATTTACTGGCAATACCTTGGATGGTGCCTTTGGGCTTTTTTCTTGGCTTTTTTTGGCATTTTTTCCCTGCTTTTATTCTTGGCTGCTTCACAGCTGGCAGCTTAGTTGTGAAACTCTGACCAGCTGACATACCCAAGACTTTCCCCTCCTCACTTTCTTCCAAATAGGAATCTCCAAGCTGGCAGCATAAATTCTTGTGAGTAATCCCCCCAGCTCCCTCTGCTGCGTTTTCTATTGCATTTTTCATCACACTTCTGCACCAAGCCACCTGTTTTGCAGGGTATCCCAGTCATCCACGAGTATTAATGATGTTGCCTAATGAGACCAACAATTAGCCTCTGATGGTGTTAAGCTAATGTAATTTCTACAATAATTTATTGCCTTCAAGATTAATCGTTTCTTTATTTTGCATTTCTGGGTGCATGTAGCAGCCTGGGCCCACCTTAGGAAGAAGGGAGGAAAGACAGGAAGTACATCAACCTTCCCTGAAGGTCCATCTGCACCCTAGGGCAGGTGTTTCCTCTTCCTCTAGGTTCTGGCATTCACAGAGCTTGAAAGCTCAGCCCTGGATTTAAAGGGAAACAAAAGCAAACAATTTCCCATGACAACTGCTATATTCCCAGTTTTTCCATGTGAGGGTAGGAGAAGCTTTAGTATCTAAAGCTACAAGCAGATGCAGAGGCCCAGGTTGTCTGGGTTTGCAGTGAATTATATGGTGGCTTTTCATTCCCTTGATGCTCCATTTGGATTTTGCAGTGGACTTGACCTCTGCATATCCCTCTGCAATTAATCTGTATCAGGCTGCAACTCCAAACACTTTATTAGCGACTGATAGCCACCTCTCAACCAGCCCTTGGACTCAACCAAGGTAGCAGTAATGAAGGGGGTGAGTACAAAACTGCTCGTTTATATAAGTTGAGTGACACAGAAGGATTGCAGCATCTGAGTTCTCAGTGATTGTGACATTGCCATCACATGGGACTGAAGTGCTTTAATTTTTGTCCTGGGATCGGGTGACTACTCATAATCCATGCCTATTTGTAGGTGTAAGTATCCAAAATGTTGGCCATGAGAGGGAAGGATAAGTGTTAAAGTCAGTGATCTTCTCAGTCAAATAACATTGACATCAATGCATGTAAGACAGAGTATATTTCCAATGTATGTGATGTTTATTTTATTTATACTTCTAAAACTCTGTCCATCTCAGTCCAAATCTTAGATTAAAGAGGAATCAGGAGTGAATTTGGCATTGCCCACCTCCTGCTTTCACATCATGAGAACCACTCTGCCTTTTGCACATTCTGAAATGTACATCATGATTTGGGAGCCAATGAGGACCACCCTGGGGATGCACAGCCATTCTGAAAAAGCATGGGGTTTGTAGACAGGTCTGCACATGTGACCCATATAGGTTTGTCCTTACCTGGACTCCCTAGCCATCCAGAAACAGTGGCTTCAAACAGCAAACCCTAACAGAACAGGATGTAAAATCACAGTTTGCCACCAGCAGAAGTGCTGTGTGAGGTGTTGCTGTTGTTGGGGTTATGAGAACACCCAGGGGACAGAGCTCCCCGTGGACACTCACCCACTTTCCTGTCCATAGGCGCCTGAGCTCACTGCCAGGGCACAGGAGGAGTGGAGCTGTTCCATGAGGGGGGATGAGCAGCAGGGTGCTGCAGGGACCCCACAGCCAGCCATGCCACCCCAGAAGGTGGGTGAACAGGGGGCCTATTAGGGACATTAAAGCCTAGTGGTGCTTATGGTAATCTAACTAATACGAGCTTTTAACTTCTCAAAGTAAGATTTAATTTGGTTTGCCAAATTAATTTCAAGGTGCCTGATGTGAATATCTTCAGGTAGGACTAATTTTTGGAAGATAGAAGACTATCACTTCTCCAGACAGATCCTATGTCTCCTTAGCCTCCAGCCACACCTGAAAAACCTTCACCAGGACATTTGTCTTCATTTATGTGAAGTATTTAAATACCTCAGCACTCACTGTATGCTTCACTGTAAACACAGGGCAACCTCCAATTAGCTTGGAAAAAACAGAGGCAGTGGCAAGATAATGACCGCAGTCGTAACGACAACCTGTATACAACTAATTATCCTGTTAAATATATAATTTGGTTTATTCCACTTGCTGCCAAAGAAACAATGGACCGTCACCTTATTTGAAGCTGTTGCTTCCCTTTCCACCCTTGCTGGCTGCCAGAGTGAGCGAGAGGGTAATGGAAGAGGCAGTCCCCTGTGAAAAACATCTCCCTCCCCCCAGCACTACCATTGGAGGCTTTCCTGAACACCCTCAGCAGGGTAGGTACAAATTAAAGACAAGCTTTTCTTCAGCCATAACCAGGCCCTGGGGATTGTTGTTAGCACTGTAAAATCTCTTCTCTGGCCTAAATAAATAGAGACAAAACACGTAGAAAATGACTGCAAGAGCGGGAAGTTGGGAGACAGCTGGTACCACACGGGAGAAAAAACAACAGGAAAATTGAGCGTGGCAGTCTGGATTGCTGTTCTACTTAAGCACAAGATTTTTTCCATAATAAATGTAGAAGTTAGAAAAACATATAATTTCTAATGATGGCCTATCTTCCTTTTCTTTCCTTTTGCTTTAAAAAAAAAAAAAAAAAAAAAAAAAAAAAAAAAGGACTACTTTTCCAGTATCAGCGACCATTTCTGAGATCCTTTTTAAGACCTATTCCCACTGAGACAGAAGTCCCATTTCCCTAAGCGAAGGCTGCCTGGTGCAGAAGCTTGGACATTTACCTTCCATCTCCACACAGACATACAAATTCCTATTGACATTAAACAGCTCCCAGCTTGATCGTTTTCAAATTAGTTCTAAAATTCCCATCAATATTAACTCAAAGTAGTGTGTTCATGACAGTAAAAAACCCCAAATAAAACCAAAACCAAATCAAAACAAAACAAAACCAAACTGAAAAGAGCAATATTGTTTTATTAACTCAAAAAAAGATGAGAGAAAGAATTAAGATAAAGAAACAGCAAAAGCAGATAATGTATCTCCTGTGCTTAGGGAGTCTTTCAACCTACAAATGGTCTTTAGGAGCCTCTTGAAATACATTTTTCCATTCTATTTGAGCTACAAGAACTTTTATGTCATGCAGCTCTGCATTGTTGCTCCAGGAACTTAAATATCCAGCTGTCTTCTGCTTACCTTGATACTGTTCCTGTTGTGCTGCTCTGTGTAAGAGCCCTGTCACCCCAGCCCTGCTTTCCATATGGCCAGGCTTTACGTTCCTGCCCATTCAGTAAGACCTGGGGAGTCGAGGTGTCATTGAGTCTCTGGTTTTCACTCTTACAGAGTGCAAGAGCAACCATCAGTTATTTCCTTTTGAAATTTCCCAGGGCCAGGAGGAATAGACCTTCATTTGTGCATCACTAAGCAACATCATTTCATATTGGGACCATCAGAACATTTCTCCTCATCTTTTACCATGAGGATCTATCTTTATGAAGTAAGTGCTTGGTGCAGCATTCCCATATGCCTATACAACACACTCCCATGATTGTATGTCTGTAGCTCTTTCCAAAAGAAAGTCAATTGCCTCTGTAAAACCAAAGAAAAGTTGTATTACAAAAAATATTTTTTCAAGCAGTTGTTCCCATGAAACTCAGCTCTTGTATTCTGTTATAGATGACTGCTGTGATCTTCAGAAAAGGTAGAAAAAAAAAGCCTCTTGTTTGCAGGGAAATGGGCTGATCTGACACCCTCTGCAATGGGTAGAAAAATGTGAATTCTTTCTGGTGGTATTGGGATAAAATTGACTTTGATGAAGACATCCATCAAGACCCAGTTTTCTCTCCTTTCAATCAGGGAGTAAAATTAAAGGCATATAAATAAACTCATAACTCAGCCTGCTGCCTTGCAGATGTTAATTTCTTCAACACTTGTACAGGAAGCTTAAAAATTATGAAGTAAACCAGATGTTTTTGGCATGACTTAATTCTAATCTTTCAGGTACCATAAAAAAAACAGCCAGAAGATATATATGTCCATGGGCTCTGTGAATTGTGCTGGGACAAATGTGGTGCTGCCTCAGCACTGTGTTTGCATGGGAGCTGAGGAGGAGCGAATTGCTGGCTGTCACCAGGTAGGCATGGGTATTTGACAGCAAAAAATTGCACAGCATGTTTGGGGATTCCTGGATGGTGCTTGCATGACTGTATCTGGTACGTATTTCAAACCGCTTCAGGAATCTCCTTCTGAAGGCTGTTGGCTGGAGCAGGAGCTGTATTATCCCATCTCTCAGCTGAGGAGACTGGGTGTGAATGTGGTGATCTGTGAAACCTTCAGGACTGTGGTCTCTAAAGGGTTACAACTAAAACATCTGTAGAAAATCAGCTTTAAAATGTTATACAACAAAACATGTTATTGCTGGTATTTGAGTCAGGCTTGATAATGCATTTCAGGCTAAAATATTTCTTTGATTGTCACAGAAATATGTGGAGAGCCAAGTGTTTGCTTTCAGTGTGCAGAATATATTTGGTTGCATTTCATTACCAGAGGCTAATTGTCTGAGAAACAGTTTTCACATCCAGAATTCCTGATACGGTGGAAAAAAAAAAAAAGAAAAAAAAAAGAAAGAAAAAAAAAAAAAAGGCATCTGGGAACCAAGAAGCCTTATGTTGCTGATTATTTAAGAGTGAAAGGATTAGTAGTGGTAGGGTGTATTTAGGTACTCTTTGAAAGAAACATAGGTTAGTTCTTGGATTGATGTGGGTGCCCAGCAATTCTACCCAACACTGAAGTTAAAGCACCACGTGTGTACTGGTTGTTTGTTTATAAACACCTCAATAGCTGTTTTCAGTAAAATATGGAAATTCCTTCATTCTGTAGCTGTTCTCTGTTAGATCATTAAGCATGTCAATACTGCTGAACAATCAAACAGGGGAAAAAATGGTTTAATCTGCTTATGCTAGAGTGCTTATTTATTACAATCATTCATCAACAAGACCTGGAAAAAAAGAGGTTTGATTATATCCATTGGTTAAATACTGCGCAGTACACAAATGTGGCAAACACAAGAAAAAGATGGGCATCCTGCCTGATAAAGAATTACACTGAAAGTGAAAGGATGACCTACAGTCAGCAAATGTTAATCATTTTTACACCAAAGTGAGTGTAACGTTTCTATAGGGAAATTACTTCAATCTGGTCAGTGCAAGGAGCAGTTTGTATAATCGGATTGCAAATAAGGTTTGATCACATTCCAGCTTAATCTACTCTCTGAGCACCATTTACAGCACTAAATCAAACACTGGGAAGCTGCAGGTGCTGCTTTACAGTCATTACACCCAAGGGGCAGGGACTTGGTAATAAACAGCAAATAAATTGAAGCACTGACTTGCCTGCTACGGGGCATTTCTAATTATCCTCTAGTTTAGCTGGAAATTGTCATGCTCTCATCACAGCCTATTTTAACTGCTGCTGAATAAGTGTGACACTTTTAGACTGAATTAACTGAGAATATGAAGAAATGCCTTCTATTTTTTGTTAACATTGGATCAGAAGTAATTTGCTAAGATCCAAGGAGGACGTTCTGTTTTCATGTGTCTGCACTGGAAGTAGAAACATAACAACTGTAAGCCTCATATATTTTAATTATGGGCTGAAGACCTACTAGAATGAGCAGCACTTGTCATGATAGCTCACACGTATTACCAAACAGGCTGATAAGTAGGGCTGCAGCCTGCCATGCCGTAGTTGATCCAAGATTGCTGGTGGTGGTGTTTCCTAGAAAAGTTTATCTTGGGAACGAATGGCGATTAAAAAAGCTGCACATTGTTGTGATATATTTAATAATTTTAAGGAGAAGGGAGGAAGATAACTCCCAGCTTGTAAAACAAAACAAAACAAAAAGTTGTTTGGAAATGCACAGATAATTGCAATGATTAAAAGCCACACATATCTTAGCCATTTGTGATACCTCCAGATCCTCCCACCCAGGTTTCATTCTAGTAACTTGTCAACACAAGTAATATTCAGGAGGAATGTTGATATAAAAAGACATCTCTGCTGGGAAGTACGGCACTGTAGCAGCAAAGGTATGTAATACACCTTGATGAGAGGTGATGTAAAGATCTTTTTTAGTACTTTTAATAGGATGTGTGATATGCAGGTAGCCTGACAGCTGCAGTTAGGAAGCTGCTATATAGCTCAAACCCAAAACTACATGGCTTTCTGTGAAGGAGGGAGGATATATTTTTCTATTTTAAAAAGATATAATTGTGTAAATTTCTAAACTGAACTGAAGTCTCAATTTGTGATTGTACTTTTACCCAGATGTGATGTTTTTTATTAAGGTACTGTGAAATAAGATTAATAACCTTTAGTTAAATTGTTCCTCCTAATAGTCCTAAAGCAGTATTTAATGGGTAATAATAATGAATGCAACTGGATCACAGCTCTACAAATACTCTTTTTTCACTTGCTAGTGAATGAGATGCAATAGAATAATCCTTGGGTTTGCATCTTTTAAGACTTCACTCAATTAATAGCTTAAATTATTTATTACAGGAAAAATGTGTATCTGCTTGTTTTACAGATGTCAGTGGTTCACCTTCAGAGAGGGACTATGGAGATAGCACTGCAGAGTGCAGCGTAGCTCCTGTCATCCAAGCTGCAAATAATCTCAGCTTGCTGACCTCAACTTCCAGGCTTCAAGTAGCAAATGAGGAGTGCATGACCACTGGGCCACAGTATTTATTTCAGCAGGGGGTAAATGGATCTTTTCTTCTGGATAAACTCAGTTGTAGACTATAATGACGATGGAGAAGAGACTGCCCTAATGCCTGGTGATACACTGTTAGAGCTTCTAAATCAAGGAGAGGAGAAAAAGATGGACTTCCCTGGAAGTGTCTGCTTTGAGCTGTTTTACAGGAAGAATGGACTAGAACTGAGACCAGAAGGAAAATAATTTAAAAAAAAAAGTTAAAATCCCAGAAAGATGGAGATTTCTGTCTCTGTTGAGTCCAGTCATTTCCTGCCCCCCAATTAGGCTTCAAAACTGCATTATTTATTTGTAGATGTTATCACAGGGGCACAAAGTATTATGCTGCCCTTAATACTTGGGATTTTCCCCCCCACATAACTACTGTTATTTCCAGTGGCCACAACCAGGACCACTCAAAATTAGCTGGCAACTTTTTTTTTTTTTTCTTATGGAAATGAAAAGAATGTTCCTTTGTTACATGTTGATTTGGTATGGTATCTGCATTTAAAGTGCCCCCATGTTGTAGATGAGCTATGCTTTTCACATTATGTTCTTTCTTTTGGTTTTCAGGCAAATTAATTAACATGATACAGAAAAGGGAGAATACAAATGCTGAAGCCCTCACTTTAAGCCCTCATACTCTTTTGTTCTCCATTATTGCACCAAATTATTTAATTGGGTCTCTCTGATTGTGCACAGACACAGAAAAGAACACAGTCTATTGTGAGAAGCCCTACAACCATAATGCAGTATCAAATTCAATTCCCATCAAAAGTGCTTGCTGCTAAAAGCCTGTACTGTGGCTGCAGATTAATGAAGATCTGCATTGAGCAAAGTGGTGGTCGTAGAGACATTATTTTTCTCCAATAGAAGGCCTATTCTTGAAGAACAATAAAAGCATAGAAAAGCGTTAGTCTGCTTATGGATGGAAATAAATCAAAATGAATAAGAGGGTTGATGGAAATAGTCTGAAAGCAGTAGAGTGGAATTCTGAAAATACTGTTTTTGTTTTGTAAGGATTTTTTTTTCCCATAGTCTCTCAAAAATGCTGCTTGATGGAGGCTCAAAAGCCTTGGAGTGAAGGACAAATTTGAAAAATCAGAAACTAATTGCACAAAATCAGCATTTCACAAATGCATATTTTTCTGCAGAAATGTTGCACAGAATCTGGATTCAAAATAAGAAGGAAATATAAAGAAGAAGGAAAATCAGTCATATCAACTAGTACACAAGTCTGATTCAAAGAAGACCCAACAGCTCTGAAACAGCATTCAATCACCTTCAGATAAACTCTTTTCCTTCTTCTTACTACAGTTTTATACATTTTTTTTCTTCTTCTAGCATCAAAATAAACTTTATGCTTGTTTGTTTCAACTGTTAGGGCCAAACCCCAGCATACTTACCAGGCATAAGAACATGGCCATCAAGTAAAGCTGGACAAGCATGTAACCATAATATTAAGCAATTTCTTTTTAGAAACCACATGATTTCTTGATTCATACTTGCAGGTGGTATCACCTTGGTATTTCTCAGTGCTGGATGAATGAACAATGAGCAGAATACTCAGGTAAAGCAATCAAGTCACACTGTGATAGAGGGGGGGACCCACACTCACATCACCTAAGGTCACCCACCAAGTGGAGATAGCCAGTCTAGGATGCTAACCAGGCTGAATCTCCTCTCTGGAAGGATCTTTTCCTCCACTTGGACTGTATAAAAAACCCATGGCATTTTGATTTCTGCTTTGTGGGAACTCCTGGGTGCCTAAAATTGGATCAGATTAATTTGAAATGTGTATATGAATTATATACTTAATCTCAGTCCTTGCTTACCCTCCCAGCATCCCAGCTGTATATAAAATCACAGGTGATGCAGAGACTGAGTGCCTGATTTATGTTCGTTTACTCAGGAAGTGGTTTCACCTCTGTATTGAGGATACACATTTGGAAATAAGAAATGCACTCCAGGACCTGCTGGAGCAGAGATTCTCTTCTTCATCTGTTTTACCCTGGATTATGTAATGTGAAACAGCTTTGAATTATACTTTAGAACAATTCAACATTAGACTAAGCTCTGTTCTTTCTCATTATTCATTAGTATCTTTCAGTCCAAGCTCTATGTTGATGAGAAGATCTTCCAGAACAGCTCTGGGGAGCTGTGTTTCTCTGTTGGCACATGTAGTGCAACTAAACTTGAAAAACAGCTCAGTGTTTGAAAGATCTCAGCCTCAGCACCCTCTATCCTCTTAGAAAATCTGCCCCTGCGCATCCAGACCTGATTGCTCTGATTACCAGGGTTCTCTGAAGAGGAATCTGGCTTGGAGTCATTGTAGATGTTGAATGGGTGCAAAGAGAGGACTACAGAAATGGATGCCTGAGGCTGGGAACATACGTGGGATTGGTCTGGATATGGGCAGCTGTAGCACTAGCTTAGATCTGTGCAGGATATGGACTGTAACTAGATGGCTTAAAATACCACATCATGTTTACATTGGCCTGAGTCTGTTGTGTGCAGTCTTCTGATCTTCACACAGACTAAAGAGCTGCTAAATATTTATGTTGAATCAAAAGGCCTGAAAACGTGAGAGGGTTAACCACAGTACACACATCTTCTCTGGTGAGGGATTCGGTAGCTGTGAAATAACCTGGGTGTCCCACATTTCTGCATGGGTTGGAGGAAATAGCACAGGACTAGAGACCAATGTTCTTCTGGAGAAACAGCTGGAGACCAGCTAGGACACTTCAGGGTGCCCTAAGTGACACCGCTGCTTCTACATACTGAGTGCCAACTCCTTGTCAGTGCTGTATCATGGGCCTGCTCTGTGTCAGCAAAAGGGAGCCTTCCTGGGGGGTTAGGCCAGTGAAAGTTGAGACTGAACACATTTTGCAGCACAAAAAACATAAAGTATTTGGTGTATTGTTCCTTTCTCAGTTCCCTCTTATTATACTTTCTCTTTTTGGCGGCTGATGATAACAATCTAAGTGAGGTCTGGGGTTTAGGTAACGTTGATGCTTACCATCATCTCCATCACCACCCTCTCCTCACCATCCTCTCCCTAAATACCTGTGATGAATTTTACCCTGAGGTCCATGAAACAAACCCTCTTATTGGGGGTGGGGGGAGCGGGGGAGGCAGATGTGCTGTGCAAGTCCCAGCATGTGTTCACCAGTACGTGCAATACAGACCCAGTAGCCCTAAACTGCTAGGGGCTGAGATGGTCCCAGGTGCTCAAAGACTGACTTATTCCCCCATCTCCAGAGGAAAGAACAGCATTTTTCTGCACCCAAGAGCTGATTGAAACTGATCTTGAAGAGCCTGAAATAGGAAAAGAAAGATGGGAGCCACTCACTGTGTTTCTTCACAGAAACCAGGCTGCAGATTGCAATGATCCTAGTTTTTTGTATGATACTCCTTATTTTTCAGGGTAACTCCCCAGGACTGTCAGTTAAAAACTGACTTGAACAGTGGTAGGTCTCTCCCTATGAAAGTTTTTGTTTCTTTTTTTTGAAAATTTATAGGGGTTAAAACACTAGAAAGGATATCATAAAATGCCCCAGCCTGTGCCAGTAGAAAGGGAAGCAGGAGAGGGCTGGGTGATGCAAAGACAGGACCCTACGGCACTGTTGGGGGGTGAGTCCCTGTTACCTGTGGTAGCTACAGAGCACCTGTGTGTTGGCCTTGTAGGGATGTGAGTAGCTGCCAGGGCTGACTAGGGCACCTCATGGCTGTGCTCCTGCCCACATGAGGTCACATGGAGTTTATAATCCCCACAAGCCATGTCAAATGAGTTAATTACTTTGCATGACAGTATATATGTGGTAACTGATTTTGTGTCTGACGTTTAAATATTTCTGCTGAACCCTAAACCCAAGACCAGTAAAAGACCAAATGGAAGTTCTTCACTCAGCTTGTTTCATCAGACAAGAAAGCAAACTAAACAAAGTCAGAGGAAAGTATATTGAGCACAGCCATAGCTCCCTCACCATCCCACTCAAGTTATGGACATTTGCTAAGAAACAGTGGTGTAAAACAGCACAGTTTTATACAGCTGCTTTTGTTCTAGCAAAAATGAAGGTATGAGTGAAAATCTATTTCATACCAGGAGGGAGAGTACCTCTAGCCTTTGCTGCTGCCTAACTAATCCCTCTACACCAAGTACTCGAACAGTGCGTTTATGCTACCAAATTATCTTGGCATGAATTCTTCAGTAGGTCTTCTAAGCTGCAGGATTTGCTGGCCAACAACTAAAGTTTCTCATTGGGCAATTCCTTTCCCAGGCAAAACTTCCCTCAATAAACGCTGCGAGCATCTTGTGCCCTCACTGTCTTTGAAACATCTGTCTCAGTTTGGCAACAAGGCACTTTAGACATAGTGAGCTTTGCATTGTGTTATAACTTTCATATTACCCTTTGCACAGCCATTTTACTTCAGCTGCATGCTGTGTATCATTCATTGCGAGTTTACTTCATTCTCTGGATTCATAGCTGATGCTCTCTGGACCATAAAATTTCAGCTGCAAAACCAGAACATCTCATTATTTCTGAAATATCGAGCTTGTATCTTCTTGATAAATAATTCCTACTAGTATAATGTATCAGACTAAAACATATTTTCTGAGGCCAGTGAGGTTAAAGCGGCAATCTCACCTTTTTTAATTTTTTTGCCCTGAAGACAGTGATTTCCATATATAGAGTGACCCCGGTTTGTGTTGAACATGGGGAATGAGGATGAAGCATGAAACGACACATATTGCTGTCAGAGATTTGAAATGAGGCCTGCTAACCTGTAGGCAGCCTTACAGGACTAATCAGTCCCTCACATTACCAATGTATTCAGATTGCTGCATGCAGCAGCCAGCAATGGCTGGGGAAGTTTTCTTTTTTTATCACTGCCATTGACAAACATTACATTTTAATGTGATTCTCCCCTTCCATCCACTGTCTAAAAAAAAAAAAAAACAAACCACCACCACCAACAAAAAAACACAACCAAAAAAAACCCAAAAACCCAAAAACCCAACACTACCAAATCTTTTGACACCATATCTCTGAGACACTGGTCTCATCTGGTTTCCTTGATGCTTGTAGAGTGGGTGCGACTGTGTTGATTTGCTTTTGAATATACATTAGTCAGCAGTGCTTAAACAACTGATAACATTTTTTTTACTTTTGTAGCTGACAACACAAACTCTTTTGAATTCATCTTGTTTCTTAAACTTTGCCTCTGAAGTTTATAGTAGCCTGAGACACCTGAGCTGAGCTTGTTTGGAGACGATGGAAGATGCAGGAGCAGGAATGAAAGCCGAAGCCTGTGTTTTTCTTGAGATTTTTCTTTTTCTTTGGAATAATCAGTCAAAGCATTAACAAAAAAGCCTCTGAAATCCATAAACTCCTGACTTTCCCATTTAAGCATGCACCTAGCAAATACTGTGGTTTTTTTCCTTTTTGTAAGACAGAAGTTTCAATGCTTATAAAATGTAATTTAAATACACTCTTTCAGATCACTGTTGTACTAAGTGCTATTTCATCTACAGGCAATGGTAGTTCTTGTGTTCTTGATATTATGTGATGACTCTTCAGTTCAAGGTTTTGTGTAGGGAGATCAAAGCCAAAAAGGACAGGAAAAAAAGACACTAAAAGTCCTACTGAGTAGTAGCTACCCAGTACATAAATCCCTTCAGGTGAGGATTACATTACCAGGCTTTTAGTGTGGAAAAGAGCGTTGTAGGAAGACCTCGGTCAAAGGCACAGACCATACTCCCCTCTAGTCCTGATCCAAGTACAGATCCACCTGGAAACATACTCTACCAACTGGCATGCTAATTCCTCTGGTTGTGTGCTTGCTTTGAGGATCAGCGTCATGAACAGAATAAAACATACAGTAAGAAGAAAAATTCCTTCTTTTAGTCTCCAGTATCCATAATGTGAAAGGTATTATGAAGTATGTTTTGAACTCCTCAGCCTTGTAGGGTGCTGCTGCACGCTGGATCAGGACAAGGTGATCGACCCTCCCTCCTTCCCCACCCTGTTCTGTGCATTCCTTTCCCCTCCCTTCTTCTGGCACCAGCACTCATCCAAACCTCTAGTGAACTAGCTCTAGGTACAAAACTAGCCAAAATCTAAATCAGGATTAAAAAAAAAAAATAGTGAATGGAGGCTTAAAACTGTTTCAGAACCTGATCCTAAATGTGCTCAGCAGCTCTTGGAGATGATGAGCATCCCACCAGTGCAGACCCAACCTTATCTCATCCTGGAAAAAAAGGGAGATGAGGAGATGTGCTATCCTGGAACAGCGATTCCCTGGTTTGCTGAGTCCACAGTACACTCTTCAGAATGGTGCAGGGGTGCTCAAGCCAGGTCCAAGAAGAGCAGTTCTGGAAATGGCAGAGATAAGGTCACATGAGCACAGTGCCTTAGTCTGGTGAGCCCTGCTGAGAGGACATTAAGCCTGTCACAGGCCTCCCTGATGTGCATCTGCCAACTATGTGGGGACCTGTTGGATATGCTGGACACTTTGGACAGCACTTTTCCTCTGTGTGTGGACAGCTTCACTGAGCACTAGACCTCCACTTTTAGCTGTTGCCGAGAGCCAGTCACTATGTGGATGCTTCGCTGATGTTCCTCAAGATCACTGCCTTAATGTGGAGATCAACCCCCCACCTTGTCATTATATGTCATTTCTCAGCATTTCATTTCCTCTCAGAAGGATTTACCTGGAGGATCAATTTAACACAAAACTCAAAAGCAGCTCTGGGGAAATGGCTACTTCTCATGAAACAGAAAAGGAGAAAGTTCCCACTGAGGTTTTCCATGAGTGTTATTTTTCCCCTTGTGTAATGTATGCACTTGAACTATTTTTTTTTTTCCCCCTTGAATAAAAGAGCTTCAAAGGCAGTTTAAATAAATAAATAAGCTTGATGAAGTGATAGAATTTTTCTTGAGGAGAGATCATCGACAAAATCATTTTAGATTTTTTTTTTTAAACCATGGCATCTTGTTTTTAAAAAGATGTTTGAAGTCTTTGAATTTGCCCCTTGGACCCATTTAAATCTAATTTCTAATCCACTAGTCTCTGTAATCATATGAAACTTCTGGTATTATCATTTGAGTCCTAAGTATTTGCCAAATGCATACTGTATCATCAAATATTTGTCATATAGTTGTGATTAAAATGTAGAGCCCTGAAAAGAAGTTGATAACAGTTTAAACAACTTTGGAGTAAATTAAGGGATTTAAAGGATTAGAAAGGAGATAACAGATGTTAAATGTGTACAGATTTTTTTTTTTACTTTTGTTGATTTTTAAATACTTGCCACAAATAATGAAATACATAAGGTGTTCTTGCATGTTCTATTTGCAATTTCCACTCTCCTGCATGTAAAAACAATTAAAAATTCTGTGTCTCTGCCACCATTCAGCAGGGTATTTTACCTCCAAACCCCACCATTCAAACTCTTGATGAAGCTGACCTCTCTCCAGCGAGGTAGAAACCAATCCCACATGCTCCCAGACCCTGTGATCCAGTCTAGGGAGCCAAAAATGTCCTCCACAACGGGGGCATTCGTGTTCATCCTCCTTTAGATAAAGGCTCCAGGCATCAACTCACCCCAACTGTATTGGCTTTTTGCCTGAAGGCCCTTCCTTGGAGCTGGAGAAGGGGAAAGGAGGAGGGTAGGATGGGAAGAAATGACAAGGATTTGGCTGGGATGGCACTGGGTCATGGCTCAGGCATGTTGCTGTACCTGGGGGCTGGGCAGTATGTCCAGGGGCTGAAGGAGCCATTAAAAACTGGATGGTGTTTCATTCAGTGTCCTTAGTATGGGTTACTCTTTTGTCAAATTAGTGGGGAGCTATCTCAAAAAGAGAGTTCAGGGCTAGGCCTTTGATTTATCTCAGAAGTCTAAAATGTTAAAAGCTCGTACAAAAGCTTCTTCTGCAGGTCTCATTTTATCCCTGGGGAGAAGTGGGTTTTCAAACACCGAGAGAGATTCTTTCAGCTGCTCAAGTAAGGCAGCTCTTCTAGTTCAGGCACTCAGCAGCTTAACATTTATTATTATATCTTATGGCAGCAGGCATAATGTGAGGGATGCTACTGCAGAAACATCGAGTGAATAGTTCTTATCCTAACATGCCTAGAGTCTGAAACGGAAAACAGAAATCACTGTGTGCAAAGGTACCTCATTGAAACAAATGGTGACTGAAAGTGCTTGCACAGACGAAAGGATTTTTCGTGGATGGCCAGATTGAGGCTCCTAATGGATCTGCTGCACTGTTGAGCATGATGCAAGATGAGGGTTCAGCAGTTTTGAACTTGGAAATAAAGTTCTTGCCCGTCAGCAGCTGGAAAAGTGTAAGACCACACCTGAAATGGTGTGTTTATACCAGGTGCTGTTTTACAAAATGGGCATTGGAGAAGAAGAAACAGAGCAGAAAAGAGCAACAAGAAGGAGGGGAGGCCTTAGGTGTTTCAGTAGGGAAGGGAGGTTAAGAAAACAGATACCACATTCATTGCAAAAGAAGAAGCAGACAAAAAGGACCTTGCAATGCCTGAGATGCTGAGGAGTGGCAAAAAGCTGGATGCTGAGGATGTGAGAATGGAATAAAAAGCTGGAGGAAGAGAAGACAAGGTTTTCACAATGTTTCTGCATACTCTCTCCCTATAGAGGGTAATTAGCATGAGGAACACAATAACCCACAATCATCAGGCAGCCCTGGATGTGTTTGCAACACAATGGCTTGCTGCATTGGCAGGAGAAGCTGCAAAGCCTCTTGGAAAACCCCTTGTTAAAATTCTCCCACCAAACTGAGAGTTACATGACAGAGATAAAATCAAAAAAGCTAAGACAAAAAAAGCATGTCAATTAGCACTGGACCTAAGAGGTCACCAAAAGAAGTTCTTCAACGCAACAGAAATAAAAGGAGAATAAAGGGAAGTATAACACCCATTAGTAAAAGGCAAAGGAGAGATCAATTAAGCTATGAGGCAGAGCAGACTGCAATGTTCAACATCTCATTTCCTATGGCCTTCCCTCCCTTCCCCCACCCCCCAAAAAAGGTAAATCATGTCCAGTTATTTATCAAAATTAACTTTTAGGAGGAAACAGGAACTGCAGCCAGGATAACAAAAGCAGGTGGCACTGCAGAATAATTCTCTTGAGTAACTAAAGGGGGACACTGTTCATGCTACAGCACTGAAGGAGTGATCTGTGGTCACCCACAAGGCAATAACGAGATAGCAACAGGACAAACTGTGGTACTTGCTTTTGGAAGAGAAGGTGACACTAAACTAAGATTGTGAATTCCTGGGCTGGGGTCTGGGCTCCATGCTGGTCAGGAAGTTTGGTGGGGAAGTGCCAAAGTCCCTTATGAGACCTAGCTCACTGCACCTATTTTTGCTGCTAAATTAATTTGCTAGGTTTATGGGACAGTCACAGAAGTAAGTTGCTGTGAGGGAGGAAGAGGTGTAAACTTAGTCTAAGTCAGCTGCCCTGAAATAATTGCCAGTTAACCAATTCTTACTGTGGGATACATGAGACAGAATTTCCTCCTCAAGAAGTAAATGAGGGGTAAACTGCCAGCCTAAAAAGGGAGAAGTTACTACAGGGAGAGGAGCAATTAAAAGTGAGACAGCTTTGAGGTGCATTCACACCTTAGCTAGCTGGCACTAATTAGTTCCCGTATCCTTATCCTTAGCGCTAGGATGCAGAGAAGTATTTCTGAAGGACATTTTTTTTCCTTTTGTGTTCAAGAGGCTGTACCTTAGGACGTGGTCTGTCAAAAGAACCAC
Source organism: Megaceryle torquata (assembly GCA_024611175.1). NCBI lineage: Eukaryota > Metazoa > Chordata > Aves > Coraciiformes > Cerylidae > Megaceryle > Megaceryle torquata. Next base: position 43,109 of record JANIJG010002052.1, on the reverse strand, counting down.
CTGGTTTAATTGGTCTCCCAAGGCTGTTTACCTTCATTCCTTGATTATGGTTACATGGGAGCATTTAACTGGTAACTCATGAGTTACTTGACTAGGGCATCACAGCAGACACGTTTCTGACAGAAGGGAGTAAAAGATGTGAGGATACAGATGAAATATTCTAGAGAGCCTTGGATAAAATACCAGAGCCACACTTTGAATATGAAAAAGAGAAAAATAAGTGCTGAGACTGATTTCCAGGGTGAGTGACTTGGAAGTCAAGACCAACAGACTTTGGACGGCATCCTAAGGAAGATGTATACACAGGACTTTTACTCTGCATGCTTTGAACAAATTTGCCTGATTAAAGTAGTATTCAAACAGTCCTTTCAGACTTTTGTAATATCCTTCCTTCCTTCCTTCCTTCCTTCCTTCCTTCCTTCCTTCCTTCCTTCCTTCCTTCCTTCCTTCCTTCCTTCC